>CBVK0101971293.1:0-27366 GCA_900067695.1 Picea abies | reverse complement strand
CCCCCACCAATAGAAAATCTAGGTATTCATTTATATTTATAAAGCAAGAAATAAAACAATAGAAAATCTAGGTATTCATTTATATTTATAAAACAAGCACTAAAACAATAGAAAATATAAGTATTCATTTATATTTATAACTTGCGGTCTAACTGTTAAACCCCCCACCAATAAAAAGTCTAGGTATTCATTTATATTTATAAAGAAAACACTAAAACAATAGAAAATCTAGGTATTCATTTATATTTATAAAGAAAGCACTAAAACAATAGAAAATATAGGTATTCATTTGTATTTATAACTTACGATCGAACGAACTCAATGTATTTAGAAACTCCTTGAAACGAAAAACTACTTGATCAATTCCAACACATCTACAATCAATTCGAACACATAGAAACCCTGTTACCGAATTAATAACAATGGTTATGCCTTGTCATATCCCCATTAGGGGTTTCTCTAAAATAAAATATTCTAATGCCAAGGAAAAAGGTACAGGTTAATTGACTTTCACCGTAAAAAATCAATATCCTTATCCTATTTGTATTGTATTATTAAATAAAATTATAATATCCTTGTCCTATTCGTATAATATTCTTAAATAAAACTATTATCACTGCAAATACAAAGCAAAACTTAAAACTAATAACAAAATAAATCAGAGCTAGTTTAAACTTCACCTGCATTGTGAAACAAACATGTAAATGAGCTATACCTATAGTAAAACCACCTTAATAATAATAATGTCACACAACATCCATTTTTTGATTTGATAGGAGGGGCTCTCTCGGAACGGGTATGAATGGACTGCTTTCCCACCTGGAACATGAAATAGTTCCACCTGAACTCACTCAATTAGACAAATCCCACCCGAATGCTTGTTGGTTGCCCCCAGATCACCAGGTATTAGTCGATTGAAGGAGGGGCTGGCCGGAACTATGTCTGACCTCGAAGTGGTTACTATTATTAATTGCAATCTATTTAATAAACAGGCACAAGAGAGAGAGCCAGGTATTAGTCGATTGAAGGAGGGGCTGGCCGGAACTATGTCTGACCTCGAAGTGGTTACTATTATTAATTGCAATCTATTTAATAAACAGGCACAAGAGAGAGAGTTATAGATTCTTTTCCCGGGGAATAATAATAAGGAAGGCAATTAAAAGCCCTAATTATTATTAAAGGTATTTTATTTCATCAGAAAACACTTGATATATTTTGGGAAGGGAGAGCAGAATAACGTCGCATTCCCCTATATTCGGGCACCCCACTATGAGATAGAAGGGGCATTCGATCTCAATATGAATCAATACAACGGGCCGACTGATAGCACTCACTTGACCTTGAAATGGTTAGGTTTCTCCCACTTAAGCCCGACTTAACCCCTGCTATCATTACACGAGATTGTACTCAACCACATCATTATTTGGGGGGCCTGCCTTCATCTAAGCCCAAGTCGAGAAGTTTTCACGTGAATAATATACGACACTTATGTTAGTAGTGGGAAAGTGGGCGCCAGGCCCAGTTGACTAAACATTTCTTTATGCTAGGAAAAATGCTTGAGCTCGATCGCCACCCAGACATTGCTCACACGGGGGGTCAAACTCAAGTAGTTTTCACAAGCAGGCCCATGCTGGGTTCAAACTTTCAGGATACGGGTCTAAGAACGTAATCAACCTTGTGGGCACTTTCTTTCATTCGATGTCGTCCGGGGCCACCTAACTTAACTAATAGCAATAAGAAGTAGTGCCTAAAGAGGATTCCAACCAATGCTACCCATTTCTTGTCTAACAGTAGACTTCTAAAAGGTCAATATAAATGGTCTATCTAAGTGCTAACCCCGCACCCCTATATTTGTAATGAAGTTATGTAATGAAGTGGAAGATTCTCTCGCCACTTTAGCGAGAGGATATTTTCCTTCCCGAGCAACCTCCATCTTCTCACGCATTGTGGGCAAGCCAATGATGAATATTCATCTTCTCATGCATGATCCAACCAATGATTATTATATATCTTCATATCACACCAAGGATAACGTCAATTCTCATCTCACGCCTGGGGGATATGGGATAACAACTAATCGGCTCACCACCCAAAAGGGATATGGGATAGCATAACTCATCAGAGAGATGAAAACCAAGGGACCGTTCTCCCATAATATCAACAATCATATCAACAATTATCTCATATTCTATTAGGCAGTCAACTTCTTAGATCGTAGTGGGGGAGGGCAGTCATCGCATAACTTCTCATATCGTCATGGTAGGTCATCATAACATAACTTCTCATAGCATATTGGTAGACAATCATCGCATATTGTACTGAGCATCATATGGTATTAGGCCGTCATCACCTTATCACCGTATTGGGGGGTAGTAACAACTTATATGGTATTGGGAGCAGTAACAACTTATATGGTATTGGGCAGTCGCCTCGTCTTATCATTCAATGGGCCTTAAACTTCTATTGTATATGATATAACGTATATGCGGGAGATAATGTAACCTATATCGTATGTATTGGGTCGTCGTCTCATCTCATTGTCCAATTGGCAATCATCCCAAAAATGAAGATAGGTTCTGTGTCGCTCACTAACAAAGACCTTCACTAACCAAGATCTGCACTAACCAAGACCAGTAAGTAAGACCTTCACTAAAGATAACATCTCCTTTAGCCCGTAAGACCTTCACTGACCTTCGCTTTCCTGCACTAACCAAGTCATACCAAGACCTGCACTAACCAAGACAAGGAAGGCAACTTGATACCAACTTGGGCATACAAGTTCTTATCAATTCTATCTCAATATCCATAGTTAGACCAGCTATTCTATTAGACTAGCCTAGAGCACGCAGGTTTTTTCCTTCCATTATCGCATGCAGGTCCGTCCACTCAACCCTTCCTTCCGTTATTGAAAAGGTTAGGCCTAGTCACTTCTGAATGAATGCTTTCCTGTACTTTCAAGGAAGGGAGACATATAATAACTAGGATGGATTTCCCTTAATAACTAGGGGATACATAGCTAGCTAGTCATATCATGTAACGATGGGTTTATTTCCTATTCTCGGGACTGATACTTTCCACTTGCCATTATTTTCACTGATTTTCCAATCAGAGACTTAGCTAACAACTCCCTCGCCCTTGAACACCCTTGAATGCCCTTATCCCTTTTATATGGTTCTTTCCTATTTTAGTAAGGAAATACCCCACAACTTGTTAAGGAAGACAAATGAAGGAATATAAATATGGAAGTGAATTGTATGCTTTACCGGCCCAATAATCAATCTATTGATTGATATTTTTCTTGCTCGAAGTGGATGGGAACGATAATGGATAGGAACAAGAAGTTAAGCTAGTTCTGACATAACCTTAGTTAAGCTAGTTCTGGCATAACCTTGTATTGTTAGTAATCTATTCGCTAGGTCAGGTCGTAAGGTCAGAGTGCATTTAATTCATTAGGGAAGAAGGAAAAAGAGTAATTAGTAGGATTCAAACTCACTTGACAACTGAGAACATATCCTTTAGCCCTTCGGTTATATTGATGGCTCATTCCTGCTGCACATTATTATCTCCTGATCGAATGTGTATCCTTCAATATAAAATATCCTTCCTGCTAGTCATAAACATACGTACCATTGCACATTACTGCTTGGATAAGAATTGGATAAGAAGTAGACAACTTCCCCAACATAATGGTATCACGGTCTCACAGTCTCACAGTGCAGTCTCAGTCCTTGAGTCAAAATCCCGAACTTTCCACTATCTCACGGTCTTATCTCTATTGGGCGTATCCATATTTGATACATTTTTGTTGGGCGTATCCATAACCATATCTCGGTCTCTAACCATATCACGGTATCACGGTCTCTAACACCATTGGCTCAAGACGGATTATATAGATTGGTCTCTTTGGTACAAATTGGTATCCTTGTACTGAATCATAGAGAAAGAGGAGAAGACCGCCCACATTTCTAGCTCCACATTTCTCGGTCTTTCTAGTATTTTTGGCTCCTAATGCACATGACCTTTCATTATCCATCCACATTTATCGATACATCCCAACCTTTCTCGTGGGTGGGCTATTCTTCAATTTAGTCCTTACCTTCCACATTTCTCGATATTTCTGGTTCCATATCCATCCACTTCTCATGGGCTTTCCACACCATTTCTCGTGGCTCTTCTTTCCACTGCACTTATTTACATTACCACACATTACCTTGACCATCCACTACATTCCACTACTATCTTTGATTATTTACATTCCACTTAGTACAAAAATAAGGATTTTGATAGAGGATAACAAGAGTGGGATCAATTTTCGGCAGTGTTAGTCCACACCCCACCCCAACCACTAATGGATGACTGGTTGTGGAAGGTCACAGAGAACATATCCATTTCTCCTAATAAATCTATATCTTCAGTGGCAAGTCATAAGGAAGAGAAAATAAGGGAATGCTTGACTGACCTTCTCCCGATCATTTCTTTGTGTTGGATCTGTGCAAAGGCTATATATATGCCTTCTTGCTTCATGAATAAAGGTATCTATTGTGATCAATTCCTCTTTTATTATGTTCTATTTGTATTTTCTGGGTTCATGTTTTAGAACTGCGTTTAGTTTCATATCAAATTGTATCATAGCGGGCGGTCCCAGGCTTGCTTCTCACACTGCTTGTTTATTAAGGTCTAGACAAGTGTTAATTGGATTTGAAAAAGCATATTTTTTTCATTTCTAATGCGATATATACATATATAAATGAATATACGTTCTTCTAGTTTGTAGACCTTAGAGGTATGTTGTAATGTTGGGATTTGCTAGCGTGAGCCTATCGAGGAGCTGTCAATCTTGTCCAACCTCTTAGGCATTCTTTCCTACTCGTATCCCCTGATATTCTCTTTTTCTCGCTTCTGCAGCGGCCGCAACGCTTAATAAAAATGAACTAAACTCTTTTCTTTGATAGAAAACCAACATTAGTATAGGTGTAGGGCCTTGGTTGTTGGATTGGACAGTCAATTCTCTAATGCTGCGAAACAAACCTAGAAGTTGAATAGAGAGTGTAAAAGTGATGTAGTAGTGGGCAATACTTGCCGAGAAAGCGACTCTCACACAAGCATCAAGCACTAGGCTAAAGTTGGCTAAGTGTTGAGAATATCCCCTCTCACTTATTGAGTGGATGGACGTGTAATAGGGGATTTGAGTGAAGTTGGCATGTTACTCAGAGTGACACCTTCTTGTTTCAGTTTCAACCACAATATGAAGTCCTATATGTCCCTTCTCAACGCGAAAGCCTGGCCCACAATTGTTCCACCCAGTTATCAATAATGAATAGGCATCCTTAGTGTCTTCTCCTAGGTTTTTGATAGGTGACTGCAAGTGAGAAGTGTCTCACTTGCGGTACTTGAGGCAGATAGAGAATCTTCGTTGGATCCCTTGTGGAGATGTCCTTCTTTGCTTAGGGGATTTCACCTTAGGTAGTCACTTTGTGGGGTTACTATAACTGCTTCTTGCACCTCCGTTGGTTGGACTTGGGTCCTCATCATCCCCTTCCATCCCTTCCTTCCAATTTCTAGTTGGCCCTTTTTGGCTCTTTACTAGTTGGACTTAGAGATTGAACCACCGTGGGCTGACTTTTGGAAAAGTGGGTTTGCTTGGTTGAATCTTAGAGAGTCTTTTATAGGAGTGTGTTTCTTTTCTTTTTTAGATCTCATAGAAGACATTAGAGAAGAAAACCATTCTGGACCCTTTGCTTTCTTCCCAATTGAACTTTGTTCCTCCTCCTTCTGCCTCATCGGTGAAAGTGTAGCCTCTATACCATCTAGTAACTAGAAGTCTAATAGGAATAGGAAGAAGAAGAATAAGAAATAGAAATAGAAATATTATTAGGGACCACCTAGCCCAGCATGGAGTTTCTTAGCGAGATTTATCAAAAAGCAAGCTCCATTTTCCCATTTCCCTACATGGTGGATAGTATTCCCACCCAATCCCTAGGCAGTTGTAGGTCGGGATCGTCCAATGCGAAATGACTGAAGCTTTGTTTTCCCATCTACTACGTTCTTCCTTCTACTACTCTCCTCACCCACAACCAAGACCAGACGATCGATGGGCACTGGTTCAAAGGCAAACAGACGGAGCTAGTTACAAAGACGAAGCTAATGACAAACCAAACCAATTCAAGGTGCGGGGCAGAGATCGATAGACCAATGATAGGCCTTGGGCATGGATAGCAAGTGTAGGCAATGAATTCTCGTTCATCTAATAACCACTTATACATAGACAATGGCAATTGGAATCAAACCCACTAGCGATTAATGCCCTTGGACGAATCAATGAATGACGATTCATGAATTGAAAAAAGATAGGATAAAATATTCCTGGACTTGGCCAGACCCCCTATACCTAATCTATGTTGCCCAACTAATCCCATTGATATTGAAAGGAATGGCATCGATGGCCCACGCTATGATTGGTTCGATCCCGGTGCATTCCTCCCCCCAAGATGTGCATCTCTCTGTTATCCCCCAATGAGTAGTTATCCCATGGAATAGAAGCTTACTGTCCAGGAATGCGATATAAGATAACTGCCCAGGACTATCCAGTGGTGGTTGCCTGAGCTGACTGGCCATTGGTCCATTGGTTGCCCAAGCTGAGATGACTATCCATGAGTCCATACAGGCCGCCATCACTGGCCATGGGTGATTGTATCTGACTGTCGGTGGGTTGGTGATAATTTACCAAAGTAGAAAAGAATATAAACAAATATAATTGTACCTTTGTACTGGTCAAAGTAGAAAAGAATATAAACAAAAATATCACTCATTAATAACTTTACTTCAAATGGGTTTTGGACACTCACCAAATTCACAAAGGCCTCTCCCTCACACAAATATAATGCAAGCGCAGGGCTGACTACAACTTTGATGGAGTACTTGCATTAGTTTCCAACTTTGTAGCTATTATTGTATATTATGAGTTGTGCCCATACACACAATTGTCCTCTGTACGAGATAATTGAAAATAAAAAATCGGAGAGATTCCTAGAAATCCTTGAGAGTGGGTTAGGTTGGCTACTAAGGAAATGTGTTGTAGTGAAACACGATAAACCTCCATCAAAATTACCACCAAATAAACTTCTTACAGAAGAAAGCAATCCCAATGTTAATACGTTTGAATCAATAATCAAACATTACCAACATATACAGAAACCCAACTATGTATTATGCACATTTGAACTTGTATTATGTCCCAGAAGTATGGGATGTTGGAGTGTTTAAAAACGTTTTCAGAAAAAGACATGATCTAGAATAAGAAATGATCCATCTCCAAAACAAGATTGGGGAATGACTTTCCCAAGATATTATGGAGGGCAGTGAATATCCAATGAAGTGATGGGATCTATAAGAATGATGAGAGACTCTGGAATTAAAAATCAAGGGTAAAGAACATGGTCTTTTTTCACAGGATTGCACAAAAGAGAAGGGTATGTAATAA
Source organism: Picea abies (assembly GCA_900067695.1). NCBI lineage: Eukaryota > Viridiplantae > Streptophyta > Pinopsida > Pinales > Pinaceae > Picea > Picea abies. The sequence goes on along the minus strand of CBVK0101971293.1, from coordinate 19,886 downwards.
AATATCTAGGATTGTGAAAGATGACAAGGATGCGGTAGAAGGACATGATCACATATACAAAGAGGATGAAATATTGTTTAAAAAGGATGGAGAGAGAAGGGTAAGTATTAAAATCTCTAGGATTGTGAAAGATGACAATGATGTGGTAGGACATGATCATGTATGCAAAGAGGATGAAATATTGTTTAAGAAGGATGGAAGAAATCTTCTTTAAGAAACATCTTTGATCCAACGAGTATGGCTAAAATTCTAGAAAAATATCCAAAAACTCATCACAAAAAATATGAATGGTAGTTTGATGGCTCCTATTTCAGAAAAAAGAGTTACAGGAAGTGGTATTCTATTTGAAATAGAACAAGGCCCCTAGCCCCTGGCCATGATGGTTTTCCTACTGAGTTCTATCAAAGGATGTGCCATATTACTAGCACAACCACAAATGTGTTTGATATACATTGGCACATATCAACCCAAATGCACAAGAGAAAGCACGGGAAGAGGAAGATGAAATGCAGGATAGAAACAGACACGAGAAAAGGCACTAATTAATGTTAATAATATGTGATTAATGCAGATAATTTTGAAACAAACAATTTTTCAAGCACTCCAGCTTCAAGCATCACAAGATCTAGACCCTCCTTCAAGCTGTCAAAGACAATAGAAGCAATATTGTTTATTGATAATTTCTATGAGATTAATAATCTCAAAAATCACTCAAAAACAGAGTATTATGAACATTAAATGTTTAGAGCTCAATAGAAGGATCCAAGAAATTAGGTTGATTGTTAAAATCCCTTAACTCTAATTTCCTTACCTTGATTGAAGTAAGGAAAAGTCACCCGAAAATTTGAAGTTTTCAAGCCTATTCCTCTATGTAACACTTCATATAAGCTCACCTCCAAGACAATTGAAACAAAGTTGAAGCATTTTTTCCTAAGCTAATTTATAAAGAACAACTTGTGGTAGTGAAATAGATCATGAATATCTGGTGGTGGTTCAAAAAGCTATTCAATCTTCCCTTCTCAAACAATATACAAATACATGGAGTGTGTTCTCAGAAGCTTCCTCTAGGGAAAAGAGGGAGGGTCAAAGGGGATTCCCTTGGTGGCATGGAACATTTTTACCTTACCTCAAGAACAAGGCAGCTCAAGACTCAGTAACCTACAAACCCAATATGTGGCCCTTGCCAAAAACTGGGTGTTATAAGCACTGGAAGGGGATGCCCCTTGGCAAGTACTAGTACACCACTGCATTCAAAAAGCTTAACACGATGGGGGAATAGAGGCCCTTTCCAAATTTGTGACTTTATTGATAATGTGAAGACATTTATGATTCCAAGATCAGCGCAGCTCAAAATGGTATGGGTCGTTGTGTCTCTCTCTATTGGCACTTTGAGGGACCTAGCATCGAGACCAATTTGAATTTTGGACATTATAGTCACCAAAGTATGTAGATAAAAGATTGGTTGGGAAAGGTTTGTTTTTTTGGAAGGATTTTTGGAATCAGGACACCCAACAATGCCACAAGCCGAGGACTCTGAATAGCACTAAAAATCTATTTGGTGCAAACAAGGTCATTTTAGAGGGCCTCTACCGCATGATTCCATAATTTTTTTTACTTAAAATGCAAATGCATGGAGAAGGTCCCATACAAAAGGATTGAGGATGGAGGAGTGAGAACCTTGTTTGTATCTATAAGACAAAGGATCTTTATGAGTTGATTAAGCATTCCTCTGAATAAAATATGAAAGGATTGAGGTTGGAGGAGTGAGAGCCCTGTTTGTATCTATAAGACAAAGGATCTTTATGAGTTGATTAAGCATTTCTCTGAATAAAATATGGGGACTTGGTTATGGAGGTGGTGGCATGTTGGATTATTTGAAAAGTGCTTCCTTCAAATAGAAAGTGTGGGGGTGGCTTTTGGTTCATCATGTTTTGACTATAAAATGCATGCTTCACAAAGTTGATGTTACTAATTGAGCTTGTGTGGGGGATAAGGATGAGATAATACATAATATTTTTTTGGATGTGTCAAACTGCCAAAATTTTTTGGGCATGGTTTCATATTAAATTTCACTTCCTTTTGTAGCTCCACCCTCCTGGACGATACCTTACTATGGGATACATGGATGGTTAGGGATCACTACAAATTTCTTTGGCATACAATTTCATTGCTTGCAATTAGTTTTTTGTGGAAACATCAATGTAAGGTTACTTTCAATGGGATTCCTCCCCCCTTTACTTTAGGGGATTGAGGATATTTAAGCAAGATGTTGGCCTTTATCCTAAGGGTTAACCTCCCTATGGGGGCCTGAGCTCATTTGCTAACTGTTTTAGCCTATGTAGACCAAGATTTCCCTACCACTCTTATTGTTTGCATGGTGTAATTTGTAATCACTTTGAATCTTGATGTACTTATTTTTTCTCTGAAGTAATATATGAAACATTTTCAAATATTAAAAAAAATTAAATGTCGAAAACAATAAAGAATGCTCCTAAAGCTGGACCTCGCTAAATCTTACAACAAAGTAAGATGGGACTTCAAAGGGAGGAGATCTTGTTGAAATTTGGGTTCAACCAGGAATGTGTGAGTTGGGTTAGTGAATGCTTCTTAAAATGCATGCTTTTTGGCCCTCATCAATGGGTGTCCTCGTGAATTTAACTCCTCTAGAGGGCTCAAAGAGGGATTCCTTATGCCCCCTTCTTGGTTATCATTATGGTTGAGGCTCTAGGGAGATCCCTAAAGAAAGAAAAACTCGATGGTAAGATTAAAGGTATCCAAATGTCTTCCAACGTTGCCTCTATCCCACATGTTCTATTTGTAAGATACTCTAATGTTGCCTCTATCTCACATGTTATGTTTGTAAGATACTCTTTTTGGAGGGAAAACCAACATTAGAGAAGCTAGGAATACTTTGAGCATCCTTCAATTGGTTAGGAGATTAGTAGGGAGAATTCCAACGTTTGTTTTATCCGAATGAACCCAAGGTTTCAAAGAAATAATTCTACAAATTTTGAGATTGCAAATGGAAAAATTCACCTCCCAATATTTGGGAGTCATCTCACAATATCCAAAAATATGGTACTAAAATTCGCCCCAATTACAAACAATCTTATAGGTAAGATTAACCCTTATACCAACCAATTTCTCTCATTAGAAAAAAGGATAGGCATAATTTAGTCAATCATGTCTTCCATCACCTTAAATTAAAGTTTCAAATGTCTTCCAATGTTGCCTCTATCTCACATGTTTTGTTTGTAAGATACTCTTTTTGGAGGGAAAGCCAAAATTAGAGAAGCTAGGAATACTTTGAGCATCCTTCAGTTGGTTAGGAGATTAGTAGGGAGAATTCCAATGTTTTTTTTATCAGAATGAACCCAAGGCTTCAAAGAAATAATTCTACAAATTTTGAGATTGCAAATGGAAAAATTCACCTCCCAATATTTGGGAGTCATCTTGCAATATCCAAACATATGGTACTAAAATTTGCCCCAATTACAAACAATCTTATAGGTAAGCTTAACCCTTATGCCAACAAATTTTGCTCATTAGATAAAAGGATAGGCATAATTTAGTCAATCATGTCTTCCATCACCTTAAATTAAAGTTCCAAATGTCTTCCAATGTTGCCTCTATCTCACATGTTCTTTTTTTAAGATACTCTTTTTGGAGGGAAAGCCAACATTAGAGAAGCTAGGAATACTTTGAGCATCCTTCAATTGGTTAGGAGATTAGTAGGAGATTAGTAGGGAGAATTCCATCGTTTTTTTTTATCAGAATGAACCCAAAGGCTTCAAAGAAATAATTCTACAAATTTTGAGATTGCAAATGGAAAAATTCGCCTCCTAATATTTGGGAGTCATCTCGCAATATCCAAACATATGGTACTAAAATTCACCCCAATTACAAACAATCTTATAGGTAAGCTTAACCCTTATACCAACAAATTTCTCTCATTTGAAAAAAGGATAGGCATAATTTAGTCAATCATGTCTTCCATCACCTTAAATTAAAGTTCCATCATAATAGATAATAAAGCTATTTTGCAGAAGAATGAGAAGGGTGCCAAAATGAGAAGAAATCCAACTTATTGTCTTGGTACATCATGACTCTTCCCAAATATGTAGGAGATATTGAGATTAGAAAATTGGAACTTGTGAACAAATACTTAGTAGCCAAACTCAGCTGGAGAGAAAGACACCAAGGAACTATGGCACGAGATCTTAAGATCCAAATATCTGGCTAGGGAGGAGGGGGAGAATTCAAAGGAAATTCCAATACTCCCAAAGAATCGATATTATGGAATAACATGTTTCAAAGCATATATTTAATTAATAATCATATGTTTTTCAATATTTATGATGGGTTTTCAGCTATATTCTAAGATTATGCATGGAATGGACATTCACCCTTCTAGATGAAAAGCCCTTATTTGGAAAATATAATGAATGAAATGAAGCTTTAGAATTGGATTAGGGTTATGGACTATTGGAATGAATCAACTTAGTCAAGATCACAAGGTAGACTACTAAATAACTACAAGATATTGAGAAAGACTTCATTTGGGCAGAGATAGAAAAACTGACCAATCTTAGAAAAAGACGGAAGTGATACATGTCTTGGCATATGTTGAAGGAAAAGAAACATACACTATAAATAAGGATATGCAATAAGCTTGGATTGTGAATGTGATCCTTAGAATTACAACACCTGGAACATAATTTGGCAGGCCTCATATTGGTCTAAGGTAGCACATTTACTTGGTTTTCCTGTAAAGGGAATATTCTTTCAATTGTAGCACTTAGGAAGAGAGGCATAGTGGGAGCTTCCTATTGTAGTGCATGCTTGATGGAAGAAAAATATGTTAACCATATTCCCTAGCATCGAAATCTTTGCAAATCAAATATGGGAGACATGGATCAACTTTGCAATCAATCTAGGCTTAAGTAGCACTTAGGAAGAGAGTCATGGTGTAGTGCATGCTTGATGGAAGAAAAAGATGTTAACCATATTCCTCGGCATTTAAATCTCTTCCAATGAAATATGGGAGACAGGGATCAACTTTGCAATCAATCTAGGCTTGACGCCTTATTAGTCAAAGATTTAATCAAGAAGTACAACCACCTCGGAAAGTTGAGATTTTAAGACATGTATGGGAAATCTCACCCGGTTTTGTGTTTTGCCTTTTATGAAAGGCCAGGACCAACAAAAGTTTTGAAAGAAAAAAAATCTAAAGGAGGCAAAATGTGAAAAAATCAAAAGAGCAATTGTGGGAATTGAAAAGGTAGAGGTAGATGCAAAAATAAAGACATGACAAGGACCCAATCTAAGTTGAGCATTATTCATTCCATGGGAATATTCTCTCAATTACTTGGTTTTCCTTGGATTGTGAATGTGATCCTTAGTAACAGCACCTGGAACAGAATTTGGCATGCCTTATATTGGTCCAAGATATCACATTTACTTGGTTTTCTTGTAAAAGGAATATTCTTTCAAAAGTAACACTTAGGAAGAGAGGCATAGTGGGAACTTCTTGTTGTAGTGCATGCTTGATGGAAGAAAAAGATGTTAATCATATTCCCTAGCATCGAAATCTTTGCCAATCAAATATGGGAGGCATGGATAAAATTTCCAATCAATCTAGGCTTAAGTAGCACTTAGGAAGAGAGGCATGGTGTCGGCTTCATGTTGTACTGCATGCTTGAAGGAAGAAAAAGATGTTAACCATATTCCTAGCATTTAAATCTTTTCCAATCAAATATGGGAGACATGGATCAACTTTACAATCAATCTTGATGCCTTATTAGTCAAAGATTTAATCAAGAAGTACAACCACCTCGGGAAGTTGATATTTTAAGACATGTATGGGAAACCTCACCCGGTTTTGTGTTTTGGCTTTTATGAAAGGCCAGGACCAACAACATTTTTGAAGGAAAAATAAGGACGCAAAATGTTAAAAAATCAGAAGAGCAATTGTGGGAACTAAAAAGGTAAGATGCAAAAATAAAGACATGACAAGGACCCATGGGTTTCTCAGCCTCCATAGTTATCATTAAGGAACGGTAAGGAAATTTAATATCAAACATGGAAGCCTCCATATCAAAGGCTTGGTAAAGTGTCACTTGATGGGGCCACAAAAGGCTAAGTTAATAGGGTAACATATTCTGCATTGAAGAGAATATGTATGAAAATAGTGTTCATACATAACAAATGTGGCATTTTTTCGGTTTGTAATTTAGCTAATTATCTATTCATATTCAAAGTAAAAATACAATCTAATTTTTCAAGGAAAAATAATCTTAAGGAAGAAAAATGTGAAAAAATCAGAAGAACAATTGTGGGTGAAAAATTAGAAGAGAAATTGTGGGAACTGCAAAGGTAAGATGCAAAAAAAATAAAGACATGACAAAGACCCAATCAAGTTGGGCATTCTTCATTACATAGGTTTCTCAGCCTCCATAACTATCATTAAGGAACAATAAGGAAATTTGATATCAAACACAATAATGAAATTTGATATCAAACATGGAAGCCTCCAGATCAAAGGATGGAGCTGCAAAAGGTTAAGTTAATAGGGCAACGTATTTTGCATTGAAAAGAATATGTATGAAAATAGTGCTCATACATAATAAATATGGCATTTTTTTTGGTTTGTAATTTAGTTAATTATCTATTCATATTCAAAGTAAAAATACAATCTAATTGGGCATTAGGCAATCCAGAGGAAAGTTGGCAACCCAGTATTCAAAAAAGAATATATGCCCGTGAGCCTAAGTTATGGAATAAACATAGATGCAGTGATTTTAATCAAAATTTAACTTCAATGGGGTCTTAGATCTATCTGTGACTAATTACAGTTTGTATAGTGTACTTGTATTGGTTGTGAACTCTTTAGCTAATATTATGTGACTTATGTACCCACAACTATCCCTTGCAGTCTAATATTATGTGACTTATGTACCCACAACTATCCCTTGCAGGAACCAACACCCAGATAATTGAAAATTAGACGTATATGACTTATGTACCCACAACTATCCCTTGCAGGAACCAACACCCAGATAATTGAAAATTAGATGTATATGGTGAAGAAAATTATTATCAACACGTAGATAATTGAAAATTGGATGTATATGCAGATAATTGAAAATTAGATGTATATGGTGAATAAATTTTTATCAACACAAATATGTCTTATATGAAACAAAGCCTAAAACCAGTAACAACAAAACAATTCAAATTTGACTAAGCTACAACATGAAAGAAACATGTAGATGACATATGGCTACAAGATGTGAAATAAGAATTTATCATTGTATTATTATAACTTAATACCCATCAATTCAGAAATATAATGCAAACCCATGACCAATTACAATTTGTAGTGTACTATATTGGTGATTAAATCTCTATCTATTAATATCCGCTACACAAATATCACTAAGATAATTGAAATTTAGATGTATATGGTGACAAGCATAACAAATATGGCATGTTACATGCCACCACAACAATGATTTTAATAAAAATCTAACTTCAGTGATGTTCTGGATATATAACAAAAATACTAGATTCACGAAATTCTCTCTCACACGGCTATAATGCAAGCACGTGGTCAATTATAGTTTGTACAGTATACTTCTATTATTGTATCACTTATGTCCATACCCACAACAATACCCTGCATGTGCATCACTAAGATAATTGAAAATTAGGTGCATATGGTGAATAAAATTGGTATCAACGCAAATATGTCCTAATATGCAGCAAAGCCCCAAACCAATAACATCATGGAAGAAACAAGTAGATGATATATGCCTGTAACTCTACAGGATTTGAAATAAGAATTTACCATTAGTCACCTATCAATGGAGAATTATAATGCAAACACATGACAAGTTACAGTTTGTATAGTTTACTTGTATTGGTTGTCAACTCTCTATGTATTATTCCATGATTTCTAACTATACGCAAAACTATCCCTGGCATAAACATCACTAAGATAATTGAAATTCAAATGAATATAGTGAATAAAATTCTCATCAACACAAATATGTCTTGATATGGAGCAAAGCATAAAACCAATAAAATAAACATGAAAGAAACATGTAGATTACCTATGCTTGTAACATTGCAAGATCTGAAATAAGAAGAATTTACCATTAGCCAATTTCATCAAATGTGGCTAATCTAAATCATGAAAGAAACATGTAGATTACCTATGCATGTAACATTGCAAGATATGAAATAAGAATTTACCATTAGCCAAATGGAACTTAGTACCCATCAATGCATAAAACAATATGTATGATAGTGCTCATACATAACAAATATGGCATGTTACAGGCCCCAACAACAATGATTTTAATCAAAATTTTACTTCGGCAGGGTTTTGGATTTTAACACACATATTGGATTTACCAAATTCTCTCCCTCACACAAATATAATGCAAGCATATGACTAATTACAGTTCATATCGCGTTCATTCATTGGTTTTCAACTCTTATGTTACTAGAAACGAGATATGGGTATGGTACATGAAACACAAATTCTCAGTTTCATACAAGTAATGTTTTCAGTTTTTCTTTTTGATATATATGCAAAAATTAAAATCCACAGAAACTCTTTCAACATTAACCCACTACCCTTTTCATGGTCTTCATTGCTTACAATAGCACCTCCATTTGTTCCCATGAAAAGATGAGTTCCCACAAGGCTTTAAGATGAATTTGTTTCCATCTATGATATGATATGATTTCTTAAGTAATAGAGAAGACACAAGGCATGAGAACACAAGAACATGGATAAAGAACAATCACAACAGAGTAGAGAAGAAAATAAAAATATGGAATAGGAAAAAATAAAAAATAACAAAAGAAAATTATAAGCAAATCCACAAAAACTCTTCCAACATAGACCCACTACCCTTTTCATGCTCTTTGTTGCTTACAATGACACCTATGTACTAAAATTATTAATTAATAGGGAAGACACAAGGCATGAGAACACAAGAACATGGATAAAGAACAATCACAACAGAGTAGAGAAGAAAATACAAATATGGAATAGGAAAAAATAAAAAATAGCAAAAGAAAATTATAAGCAAATCCACAGAAACTCTTCCAACATACACCCACTACCCTTTTCATGCTCTTCGTTGCTTACAATGGCACCTCTGTACTAAAACCTGGTCACTCTAAAAATTTACTATGTAGAGGTGGGAAAATAGTAAATACTCATTGAGTTTTGCATAATGTATATATTCTTCTAAAAATACAGAAAATAAAGAGCAAATATATCATTACAACATGCTCAGATATTTAGAAAATAGATATGTAGAAAGATATGACTTCCATGTATAAATATTGCTCAATTGATAGGTTTATACCTCATAATTAGTGAATATGAACAAATCTTCTAAGAAGAGGCAAACAAATCATGTAAAAATTGATACATAAAAACATTACGAAAATCTAATAACCATCGAGATTAAATATGCATATTATATTTAGAAGCTAAAACATACTATATTGCAAAATATATATCACAACATGCTTAGAGGTTTAGAAAATAGATATGTAGAAATATATGATTTATATGTATAAATACTTGTCAATTGAGAGGTTGGCCATTAGTGAATTAATTTTGTCATGGAAACATGATATCTGCATCAAAATTTCTGCTAAATATACCTTATAATTAATGAATATGAACAAATCTTTTAACTTTAGTAACAAGCAACCAAATCACATAGAAATTGACATAAAAACATTAGCAAAATCTATAGCATCCAGCTGAAGAATCTGCAAATTTTAATTTCTTGATGAAATTAAAATTCCACAGAAACAAGGCAAAACAAAAATAGGTATACAAATTCCAGTATATCAAATATATAAAGAAAAAAGCCATTAAAACAACATAAAAAAGATAAAGCAAATTTATATAATCTCCATTAAAAACAAAAAATAGTTGATATCCAAATGACCCAGAACAAAGATGTAAGAAAAATGCTGACCTTGTTGTCCAAACAAGCATGCTCCTTACATAAAAACATTAGCAAAATCTATAGCATCTAGCTCAAGAATCTGAAAATTTTAATTTCTTGATGAAAGGCATATATTGATATTTGAGGTTGGTCAAATATCCCACAGAAACAGGGAAAAACAAAAACACGTACACAGATTAGACTATATCAAATATATAAAGAAAATTCAAAAAAACCACCAAAACAACATAAAAAAGATAAAGAAAATTTATATAATCTCCATTAAAAAAAGAAAATAGTTGATATCCAAATGACTCAGAAAAGAGATGTAAGACAAATGTTGACCCTACTGTCCAAACAAGCATGCTCCTTACCCTATCAGATGAGTATATCCCAAGACTGAGTGTATTTAGAAACATGTTGCAATAAAAAAATACCACCAATTTCAATACATAAATCCCTATAAACCAATTAATATAGTGGATATTCCCTACCATACCTGTAAGTACAAAACAAATCCTAAAACTAATAACAATAAAATAAATCAGAATTGACTAATCTGCAACATAAAACAAACATGTGGATGAGTTATTACTTGGAAAAATAAAACATGATCCTTCTCCAATATTTATGGGCATCAACTTTGTATTGCCCCATAGGTGCATAAGAGCATCATCAATATAATGAAATCTGGGAATGAAAGGAACAAGACTATATTTAGAAACTTGTTGCAGTGAAAAAATACCACCAATTTCAATACATAAAAGCCCTATAAACCAATTAATATGGTGGATCAAGTAAAAAACAAATCCTAAAACTAATAACAATAAAATAAATCAAAACTTACTAATCTGCAGCATAAAACAAACATGTGGATGAGTTATTACCTGGAAAAATAAAACATGATCCTTCTCCAATATTTATGGGCATATGCCATCAACTTTGTATTGCCCCATAGGTGCATAAGAGCATCATCAATATAATGAAATATGGGAATGAAAGGAACAAGACTGTATTTAGAAACTTGTTGCAGTGAAAAAATACCACCAATTTCAATACATAAAAGCCCTATAAACCAATTAATATGGTGGATATTCCCTACCATACCTACAAGTACACAACAAAGCCTAAAACTAATAATAACAAAATAAATCAGAACTGACCAATCAACAACATAAAACAAACATGTGGATGAGTTATGCCTATAACACAACAAAATCTCAAATAAGAATTTACCATTAACCTATTGTACTTTAGCTCTCATCAAAGAAGAAAAGAATCTAAATGTAAGTAGCACTTATGTACTTTAGCTCTCATCAAAGCAGAAAATAATCTAAATGTAAGTAGCACTTATACATAAAGATATGGCCATAAGAGCATCACTAATATAATGAAATTATGGGAATGAAAGGAATAGGACTGAGTGTATTTAGAAACTCATTGCAATGAAAAATACCACCGATTTCAAAAGATAAAATCCCTGTAAAACCAAGTAATAGGGTGTCTATTCCCTACAATATCCCTTGTTAAGGGTTTCTTAAATAAATCAACAGAATTCTAATACCAAAAGAAAAGATATAGATTAATAGATCTTAAATATAGCAAATCAAATCATCTGGCTATTTGTATAATAAATTTCAATGCCTAAAACTAATAACAACAAAAACACATTATGCCTTTACCATAGAAAAATCTCAAATAAGAATTTACCATCAGTGTATTGTGCTTTAGCTCCCATCAAAGCAGAAATGACTCTAAATGGAAGTACATAAGGATATGGCCTCTTACATGCCATTGTAGAAATGGTATAGTGAGAATTACTTCAATTGGATTTTGGCCACACATGCACGCCAGATTCATAAATTTTACTTCCTCAAACAAATATAATATGCCTTCAAAAGTAAAGAATAAGAACTTTTTCTCTCGAATCAGCCAAAAGCCATTGAAACTAATTACAAATTCAATACGATACCTAGAGGATGAATAAGATCACATTAGAGAATGTACTGAAAATACCCAATACATCAAATCAAATAAATAATTTTAAAATATGGAAAATAAAGAGAAAATATCCCACCCATTACTATTACAATTACAACATACATCTTGGATTATTACCCTTATTCAATACAACATACCAGCTTCCATACAACATAGAAACTTGAAGAACATCCACTACATAAAAATTTGGATTATTACCCTTATTCAATACAACATACCAACTTCCATACAACATAGAAACTTGAAGAACATCCACTACATAAAAATAAAAACATCTATCAAAATGAAACAATGGGCCTTCCATGATTGTCCTTCAAAGATTTTGATGTAGGTATAAATATAAACGTAATTTTGAAACAATGGGCCTTCCATGATTTTCCTTCAAAGATTTTGATGTAGGTATAAATATAAACATCCATCAAAAGGAAACAATGGGCCTTCCTTTATTGTCCTTCGGAGATTTTGATTCAGGTATACAAAAGGAAACAATGGGCCTTCCTTTATTGTCCTTTAGAGATTTTGATTCAGGTATGCAAAAGAAAGTAGTGGGTGAAAAATATTTTATCCAAATAGATATTAATGATACATTCAAGAGTCAAACCAACAGTTGAAGCCTACAACACAATAAACAATTACTATCCAAAAGTAGGAAAATACCCATTGAGACTAAGCATGCACCCCATATTGAGAAGTTGAAAGAGACTATACTGCACAATATAGATTCTTCTAAAATACCGAGAACAACAAATGCCCTGTTACAACATGTTTAGGAGATTGAGAAAATATTCAAGTAGCAAGATAACATTACAATGTAGAAATACTTGCAAATTTATACGTTTGTTATGAGTGGAAATATGTTGTCTGGGAACAACAAAATTGCATCAAATTTTCAATTAAGTATAGTCAAAACCTCATAATCAATACATAAAAACAAACAGCTAAATACAAAATAGGTGGATACATTAAAAAAATACCAAATCTCTATACATCCAGCTCTTGAATCTGAAAATTGTGATTTTTTGTTATCAAAAGATGGATATAAAATATGCATGCTCTTTAAGACAATAAAGCATCGCTCTAGGATTCCTCCATGTTCTTGAATAGCACAAAGAAACTGGAAAAAACAAAAGCAACATGCTTAGGCGAGATTTTAAAAATAGACTTATTGAATAGCACAAAGAAACTGGGAAACACAAAAGCAGTTACAACATGCTTAGGGGAGATTTAGAAAATAGACAAGTAGCAGGATAACATTACAATGTAGAAATACATGCAAATTGATAGGTTGGCCATCAGGGAAATATGTTGTCAAGGAAACATGAAACTTGCATCAAATTTTTGAGTAATACAAACCTTATAATGAATACATAAACACAAACAACTAAATACAAAAGAAATTGATACATAAACATTACCAAAATATCTACACATCCAGCTCTAGAATCTACAAATTGTGAATTCTTGTTATCAAAAGACAATAAAGCATAGCTCTAGGATTCCTTTGTGTTCTTGAATACCACAAAGAAACTGGGCAAAACAAAAAGTACGTAGAGAAATTGTAGAATACAAAAAATATACAGCAAAAAGACTAAAGCACTAAAACCATAGAAAATCTAGGTATTCATTTATATTTATAACTTGGGGTCAAACACTCAATGTATTTAGAAACTCTTTGAAATGAAAAACTACAACCAATTCCAACACAAAGAAACCCTGTTAACGAATTAATAACAATGGTTATGCCTTGTCATATCCCCATTAGGGGTTTGGTTTCTCTAAAATAAAATAAAATAACAGATATCTGATGCCAAGGAAAAAGGTACAGGTTAATTGAATTTCACTACAACAAATCATTATTTGTATTGTATTCTTAAATAAAATTATTATCATTGCAAATATATGCAAATACAGAACAAAACCTAAAACTAATAACAAATAAAACCTAAAACTAATAACAAAATAACATGTAGATGAGCTATACCTATAAAAAAGCACTGTCTCAAATAATAATTTACCATCAGACGCTTATTGCACCTTAGTACTAGTCAGAGTAAAAAATAATATAAACGAAAATAGCACTCGTGTATAACTTTACTTCAAATGGGTTTTGGACACTCACCAAATTCCTAAAGACCTCTCCCTCACACGAATATAATGCAACAGCAGGGCTGATTGCAGCTTTGATGGAGTACTTGCATTAGTTTCCAAATTTGTAGCTATTATTGTATATTATGAGTTGTGCACATACACACAATTGTCCCCTGCACACACATCAATGAGATAATTGAAAATTATATATATAGCTGAAACTTTTCTAAAATCTTGTGTTGTCATGCAAACATTTACTGTTGCAGCTAGCATCAAGACGCTTATTGCGCCTTAGTACTAGTCAAAGTAAAAAAGAATATAAACGAAAATAACACTCGTGTATAACTTTACTTCAAATGGGTTTTGGACACTCACCAAATTCATAAAGACCTCTCCCTCACATGAATATAATGCAACTGTAGGGCTGATTATAGATTTGATGGAGAACTTGCATTAGTTTCCAAATTTGTAGCTATTATTGTATATTATGAGTTGTGCACATACACACAATTGTCCCCTGCACACACATCAATGAGATAATTGAAAATTATATATATAGCTAAAACTTCTCTAAAATCTTGTGTTGTCATGCAAACATTTACTCTTGCAGCTAGCATCAAGTTCAAGCCCTGATAGGCTAAGATCAGAAATTAATTGACCAATTTTAGGAAACAATTATTATTTACAATAGACTTTCAAAAGTGAAGAATACCCATTGAAACTAATTAACCAATTATAAATTTTATAATACCCATTGAAACTAATTAACCCATTATAGATTCTATAAAATACCCTAAAGATGAAAAAAACACATTATGAGTTGTATAGATGTCTCATAAATAAAAAAAGAACAGAGAATTTCAAATATGGGAATAAAGAGAAAATATCCCTTCCATAGCATACCTCATTTGAGATTTCCAGAAATGTGTTGCCTTAGGAAACAATTATTATTTACAATAAACTTTCAAAAGTGAAGAATACCAATTTAAACTAATTAACCAATTATAAATTCTATAATACCCATTGAAACTAATTAACCAATTATAAATTCTATAAAATACCTAGAAGCTGAAAAAACCCACATTATGAGTTGTACAGATACCCCATAAATAAATAAAAAACTGATAATTTCAAATATGGGAATACAGAGAAAATATCCCTTCCATAGCATACCTCATTTGAGATTTCCAGAAATGCGTTGTAGTGAAACACGATAAACCTCCATCAAAATTACCATAAAAAACTTCTTAAGGAAGAAAGCAATCCCAATGTTAATATGTTGAATCAATAATCAAACATTACCAAGATATACAGAAATCCAATTGTGCACATTTGAACTTGTATTATGTCTCTAAGGTGGGTAAGGTATCCAAGAAAACAAACTAAATCAGGCAAGGAAAAACAGAAACACATGCATCACAAAGTGGATCCCAACAACATAAAAGAAAAAAACATGCAAAACCATTCAACACCCAAAACACAAGGAATGAAAAAATAAAAAGACAGTGAATGAATGGAAATAGAACAACATACCAACAAAGCCTCTGATAAAGAAGAAAAACCATGGCAGAAGACACACAAAGGGCCCAAAGACAAATACAAACATACGTGAAGAAGAAGAAATATGAATATATAGCCAAACAATAACATGATATATGACCGTAATATGACCGTTTTGATGCAAAAGTAGGGAGGACATCACCTTATCCACTATGCTATCCATCGATAGTTTGTGAGCTTTTTCGTGAGTTAAGGCATCTCCACTCCCTCATGAGCTTTTTCGATGAGATCTCCATTCACTGTCTGTGACCGTTCAGGCGCGAGGGTTTTTGAGCCATTTATCAGGGCACGAGGGTTTGGAGCAACAAACTTACGTTCATAAGTAAGTTGATATTTTGATATGTGGCGGATGTATAGATTCTTTAATTCCGATAGGTGGCATATATTTACAAACGCTCCAATTCTAGTAGGGCTCAATGACGGCGATATTTACAAACGCTCCCACCCTAGTAGGGCTCAATGACGGATGCATTATTTATTGTCTATTTTTCAAATACGTTTTGGAAATTTTGTTGTGGCAAAGCTAGCATGTTTTTAGGGTGTTTAATCATTTGAAAAGGAAAAAAAAGACAAATAAACATATTTATGGGTATTTTATGGATAAGTTTAAATACATGACCAAACACAATATGTGTGGGCAAAAAAAACTAACTACAATGTGGATAATGATTTATTACGAACTCTACACATGTTCTACATTATAAAAGAATTCATTGTGGGCATGGTCTTGTGATTGTGGGGAAAGGGACAAGACACATTATACATCATTTTTCATTGTGATGTTGGATGTTTATCTCAGAGAATATTTTTAGTGACAACAAAAAACAAACACTTGGTCACTAGTAATCTACAATGTCCTTAGAATTCACGTAACCATCAGAATTCAAGTAACCATCTGAGCATGAAATTTAGAAACTCTCACAAATTTCAGCTAACCATCTCTCATCTTCCTTTTAGAAGTGCCATTGGTGTGCTTAATTTGTATACCATTGAGTGGTTCTTTCCTCTGCCATGAAATTGTTGATTTATATATAAATGGTGGGTTTCAAGGTGTCTAAAATGGAAGGAGTGTGAAGACCATTCTTCCAAATCTATTTATGAAGGATTTGAATCGTGAGTATTTGAATGCACTGCCCTCCCATCAACTTCTACATTCTCAACCAAGTAACTCTTCAACTTATACATTCTCAACCAAGTAACTCTGAAATAACCTTTAGGCATCCAAAATATACTTGTCCACAAATATTTAACAAAATTATTAGTTAAGTGTATTGTAGAACAAGTAGTGCATAATTATTCTAATGTAGAACAAACTGATAATTCAAGTTGATAAACCTAGCTTTGTAGAAAAAAATACATAATAAAAAAGACTCATAAAAAGGGATTTCCAATGTTTTGCAAAGAATACTCCTGGAATGAAAATAAGATTTGGATCAAAATATTTGTAGTTAAATCTTACTAATATAGTAAGTTATGGGTTTTCCTCTACTAGTGAATCACCTTGTGCAAACTCATAGTAGAAGTAGTAGTTTAGCAGGACTAATCTATGCATAAACAACTATCTCATTATTATCATTAGAATATATTGTATCTGGATAAGAGAGTAGCATAGGCCATGTTAAAAGAAGAAAATATCTACACATTAAAGGGTAGCCACACTCCATCATATAGAAACAGGTCTTCTAATCAAAAGGATAAGCCAACCCAGGATTTCATTGGTATATAGACTCTTTCTCATCATCATTCTAAAGATGATTTTAATAACTGACTCATCACCAAGTTCATGCATTCCAAGGCCACTATATTATTGTAATTTCAATGGTATACTGCGAAACTAATAAAAAACAATACAATGGAGACAAATAACACAATTTCTCATTTAATAATGATGCATGGATCAAAATCCCGTGAGGAAGATGTCTCCAAAGAAAGCATAGAAGAAGAGAACATGACACACCATCTTCATTACCGTGTCATGAAATCCTTATAATTTGTAGGAGTTCAAGAAGCTTAGGGAGTAATGCAGCATAGGCATGTGACAGGTGTCTCATGGTCCATTATTGAGTTTCATAGGGTTTACTATTCTCCAAAATTAGGAAATGGTCCCTTTAATGGAGGTTAGACACTGAGGTCCAAAGATCATTACAAATAATATTTATTTAAAGGTGTTAACAAATTACAATTTTTTAGTTGTATTATAATAAATAATAGTAATAATCTTAGTTAAGGTCATAGCCCAATCAAATTCCAAATAGATGTATGAGAAACCCTTTAAGAGACCCCCTCCACACAACAAATTATGGACTAAGTATAAATTTTTAAAATTAAGTATTATATATGTGTGAGTATGTGTGTGTGTGTAATTTTTTTTTATGTTTGTATGTGCATGTGCATATTTTGTTTTTATAAGGAAACTAATGAACGATTAATGCAATTTGACAGAAAACATTTTGCAAAATCCTATTACTTAGGGAGGGATTAATAAGTGTATATACACATAATACTAATTTAAAAATATTTGTAAACAATATATTACAAATTTATTTTTAAAATATACGATAACTTAAGGTCACAACTTAGGCAAACTCCAAATTGGCCTATGAGATCCCCTTATATGTAGGACAAAGTACCCCTATACATAACAATTTAACTATTATACCTCAAAAGTGTACATACCCAAACTCCCTTAGGATTTGAACCTCTAATATCAAAGGAGAAAACATGTATTCTTAATTATTAAACCCACTCCAACTACAATATACATAAATATTAAGCTTATCCAGCTTTAATTTTATAAAGATGAATTATGTATAAACTCAATGTCTATCTAATTACCTTTTACATGGTAACTCAATGTCTATCTAATTACCTTTTACATGGTAAGTTTTATCAACTTGTCAAAATCTCTTTTGAATTGGAATTTTAACCACTACTGAAATTGCTATGCAAAGCATAAAAGTAGTTTATTTGCATAAAGGAATTATGAATATGGGACTTTTGTTTGCACAATGTTGTTTTATGGAATGTTTAACTACAACCTTGTGGTTATGTCCTTCTCAAACATTGCTAGCAAGGTGTTGCACAATGGAGTCTTAGAGAGTGATTTAAGAGCCTCTTTCTCCTAATAATTTCTTTTTCAAGACATTACCTCTCGATTCAATTGATTATATCCAAGAACATTTCTTCTAAATGATGGTATGAATCTCTTTCTCAAGACATCAGGTCTAAACTTAATTGACAATATGCAAGGACACCTTAATTGATTATTCCAAATAATGTTATAAGGTAATATTGAGGGTCGGTAATATATATTTCATAGTTCTAGTCATTATAGTTATGATTAAAGCACAATAAAAAAATATATGAGGTTACCTTTTAAGGGGAATCATATTTGGGGGAATTATGTCTATAATTATGCTTGGAGAATTGGCAAAATCTCTAATAATTAAGTTGAGTCTTTGGCCATTGGACTAGGAGATTGGATAATGAAGAATGAAGGCGTCAACAAGATTATAATGATTGGAGATTCGATCATAGTCATATGCCACTTAGTCTACAAATCTCTCCCGAAAGACCCTCATCTCAATAGATTGTTGTGTCACACCTTGTTAGAAGGATTTTTTGAGGAAGATAAATTCTGGCATGTCCTCAAAGACATTAATCGACTAGTATATGTAATGTTCGATAAGTATTTCTCTTTATCTCTTGGTTGTATGTGGAAAAATAGGGAGGAAGAGGTAGTTTGCAACCTCCCTTATTCTTATCACGCCGCTTCTTATTAAATTACCATTATAACAATCCTAATAAGTGGTATCACATATACAACATGCATTTGCAAAGGACTATATGGGTACTATGTCATGTTGTTTGTTATTTCCTACATGAATCATGTAACATCCCGCTCTGGCACACTGAGAAAACTTATTCTTTGAGGACACTCGCTCGCAAGTGATCGAGAATTTTATGATGTTAAAACATTTATCCTTGATTATGATGCGTGAAGATAGATGACATGAAGTTTTACTGCTTTGACGTAGACAGGTGTTATTGACTCAGTTTTATTGAGTGTGCAGGGTTTTGGACATTGAGGATGCAGAGGCATCGGTGAAACCCCTTGGACTCCGGATTGATTCAGGGAGTGTGCTATTTGGGTTGATTTATTTACTGTGATATTTCATTGATTTGATGATATGATGTTGACATGTTCTGACACAATTGTTGATGATGCAGGCTGACGATAGCTTGTCGACCAGA
>CBVK0101971291.1:0-13740 GCA_900067695.1 Picea abies | reverse complement strand
GTGTTCACCTTGCCACGACGGTTCGTTTCCTGTATGGTTGCGTAGCCATTCCCTAGCTAATTATGCATCTTGTATGTTGAATCCCTCCTTCACCTCTGCTGAATCACGCCTATTACGACAGTACCAAATCTTTTCACCTCCTGCGAGTGTATCAGGCTCGGGTAGAGGGTTGCACTCGTCTCCCTTCTTCCTTCCTTATTTTAAAGGAGTCTTGGCAGTGTCATTTACTGGTTGACCACATCGTATCCTTTCCTGTGCAAAACAATGGGACACAGTCGCTCCAGTGATGGCAGCGATTAAGCATTATTTTATGGACGCGCCGGCTGCAGCTCTAGAAACAGACGGAATTAAAGGATGATAGGGGAACAATCATCACGAGCATGACTGGAGGTAAGCTCTGTGGCAAGAATTCATACTGACATGATAATTGATGACAGAGTCGGCGGCCTTGGATACAATGTTTTTAAATTATTACTGAAATTGTAAGGAGCTTTAAATTACGTCATTAAGCCACTGTCGTTGATCCTCTGACACCACTGTTATCTGTCGATTGTCCTTACAATGTAACATGGATACCATTATTTGTTTTCACATGAACCTCTCTTCTATTGTCTATTTGGAGAAACTTTCTGTTTTATTTCTTTTTTCAATTATGTTTCATAACAAGGCTTTTCGTTTGTCCATTTTATTGCCTACAGTTTTCCGATATTCTAATTAAAATATTCAGAGATTGCTATTAAGAGATTCTCATTTTTAAGATTGTTATAATTAAATATTCAGAGATCCTCGGATGGGGTGATAATGGATTACACTTGGCAAGCGGAGGGGGTCGGCACTAGCCCACTCGACATGAGGCCACGTGACGGGCTCGTGCCGACTGCCGTCACCCCCCTCCAGCATTAATTTGCACCCCCAGAGACGTAAATGTTCATTTACACGCATTCTCTCTACTTCAACCGCCATAGCATGGCTCTGTTGCAATTGCATCGCTCCCGTTTCTGGTCGACGGGCAAAGAGCGTCTCCCTCTGCATTATTGGGCTGATGCGATTCGCTTCCTTCGGCTCTTGGCTTGCCTCCTCCGTCTCCACGCTCTCCACTTCAGGCTGTCGAACCTTTCTTCCTCGATCATCCCAATGCCCCGCCCGAGAGGGAGGCCGAGGAGGGGCTCCCCTTGGAGTCCTCGCAGGCCCTCACTCTCACCTCCTGGTTCGCCCTCCTGCTACTCTTCACCTCCCATACAGCCTGAACCTCCCCCTCCGCCCTCCCCGATGGTCTCGTAGCCCCACTCTTTGGCAATTGTCCCTTGGACAATGAATACTCCCCCGCGTCTTTGTACCGCCTCCACCATGCCTGCACCTGTTCTGACGCCAATCGTTGATCTCCCTCAAGGATCTACAGGAGCACCTCATCCTCCCGACAGGCCAGGGAATTCTGATCACCAGCCTTCCGACTCCGACATTGGCATGTAGCTCCGAGATAGCTTAGACATTATCTATGGCCTGGTGTTTGAACTTCGTCGGGGGGTGGAGGACCTCCACTTTCGGTTGCAATCCACTGATGACAAGGTTACGACCCTCCTTCAACTCCTAGCCTCCATGAGCGAGGCCTTCCCCTCTCACCCGGATGGAGCGACCTCGAAGGAGATGCCTCGTACAACAACTGGAGAAGGAGCTGCCAAGGAAAAGCACGCATAGAAGAATGGGCTGGAGTACACCAATTGCAGGATTGCGAAGGCAGACTCGGCCACCCAACAGAGGCAGCAGAAGATGACAGAAGCCGAGGGTGCAGTGCCCAAGTTGAAAGATGAGGGGATATGGGATACGGGGCTGACTTACATAGAGGAGGAACCTTGGTAGGGGGACCTCTCTGCCATGAGCCCGGGATACCTACCAGGTGTTTAAGTTTTTTTTATGCGCAGCTCTGTTAGTCTTCAATTAGTTTTCAGTTAGTTTTAATGGAAGAACATCTCCTTCAAACTTTTTGTCTAAGTTTTAGAACTGCTTTGCGTAACTCCTATGCTGACTGGACTGGTTTCCCCTTTGTTGTTGGGGCAGTCCAGTGATTCCATTGTGACTGTGGATGTAATTTGATTTACCAACCTGGTTATGGCAGGATCTTAATATATGATACTTCTTACTTAAAAAAAAATTTAAATATTCAGAGATTGTTAATTAGATATTATCATTTTCATTATCATTAAATATTCCAGATTGTTATTAACAAACCTCCAAGGTCATCATAATAACAACCAATTATGAACAAACCCCATTTATAAACAACTACATTTTATTTAGTATGGCATATATGTTTTCAACGTATTTTATCTTAACTTGGATAAGAAATTTCTATGTTCAAATAGTCTCTCTAATCTTTTTCCTTTTATGAGGCAAGTTGTTTTTATTGTAGTCCCTTTTGCAGTTGGTTGACTAACTTGAAGTGTCACCTTATTAATTATCCCTTAATAATGTCATTATGTGCCTTAGACATGCAAGGATGGGCTTGCTTTGGAGGTCAGGATAGATGGAGTTAATTGCCTTACTGATTGTTTAGTTATCACTATCTTGTAAGGAGATTCTTTTTGTTGCAAAGTGATGGTAATTTAAAATGTAACGGGTTGTCGTTTTATGGTAGTAATAATATAGTTCCAATGTCGATGTTAACCATTAAAGTGTAAAGTTATTATCGTTTTAAATTGCAAGGTTATTGTAAACTAGAAAGCAAAGATATGGTGGTGCTATGGTGATGTTATGGTAATTTCAATATGATTCATGACCCATAAAATGTAGGGTCCTTGACTCTAAGTGCAATCTATTATTATGATTCAATAAATGGGGATTGCAGTTAGCTAATTGTACATTATTTAATTTCAGGTTAGTACTATAATTGGAATTGTCCAAACTCACAGTTGTATGATATCAGACTCTTCGATCTGATAAAGCTAGTCATTATGTATATAAGCCTATGTGTGTGATTATTTCTGTGTAAAGAATCCAGTGCCGTATCAAGAGTCTTGGGCCCTTTAAAGGCAGGGTTTCCACTCTTGCGACACACCTCTAAGGTCATATCAGTAGTCTCGGGCTCTTTAAATGCAGAGTTCCCACCACTGCGACCTCCTGACAGAGATGACTAGTTTATGCCTGAGCAGTCGGCCAGGAGCCTATCTGACCTTCTCTCTCTCTGGAGCAAGGAACTAAGATTAAACGCCCTGCTTTCCTGTGCAGAAATAGTAAAATCTATTACTATGGATTCGTCCATCTGTGTTTGTACTGTACATAACACAGTATGTCGTTTATTGCTTGCAGTTACTTGTTGTGCGCCTTATGTCTTCTTGTTGTGATCATCATGGTTGTGTCTTGTTAGTCATCGGGTGGTGACGTAGAGTCAAGTGTGTCTGTTTTCTTTTTACACGTGCACACACACCTTAAAAAAAAAAAATTTGCACCTGTTATCAGAGTTGTTGTCTAATGAGGAGGATGTTACAAATCATTATTTATTAGCCTTGGTAGGATGGGATGGTGCAAAGTAGTGGGATTTTTCTAAATTTTCAAATGGAAATATCGAAGTTTTATATATGGATTTGGAGGAGTGGTCTTCTTCTTACCACTATCCATTTGTTTCTTCCAATTGGAAGGTATGGTTCCAGATAGAAGGTTGGTTTTGGAAATGTTTCATGTGAGGACTCTAGGAGCATTGTTGTGTGAAGACTCAATGGTTTGGTTTTGCGAACAAGGAAGCTGGGGTTCATTTGAATGCAACATTCTAACCTCAAACATCAATCTCAAGTACTATTTTGGTTATATTTGAGTCTCCTCATTCACAAAAATAAAGGAATTCTTCTCAGTTTGAAAACCAATTTATTTGTGGAAATTCTTATAAAAGGTCCCCATTCGTTTGCTCTTATAGGAATTTTGAGATAGCCTAGGATTACTCTTTCTTTGGTTGGCTCTATAAAATATTTTAAATCTTGAGCAATTGTTCTTCTGCGTCAATTCTGAATTTTGATGCTTTGAAACAAATAAAATGGAAAATCACCAAGACCACCTTCATGACTCTATTAGACTACATGAGTTCTTATGTAATGGCAATCAAGAGATTGTAGCATAAAAAATGGGGAGAATGGAGACATGGAGAAGGGAATATGAGCATAGTTGTGAAAATGAATTGAAAGCTACCAAAAAGAAAATGTTGAAGATGATGGCTCGACTAAAGAAGCATAAGAGGAAAATAACCCTAATGGACGTAGGGGAAGATAACAATAAGGAGAAGTTGGAAGAGAAAGAAGATATAATTAAAGAGTTGCAGGATAGAATCAGGCATTTGGAGTGACAAAAAAATCATAGGTTTGTAGATTTAAGGCATTCTGCCTCACTGGCTATTTTTGTAGGTTCCTTTGGACAAGAGAAAGAAATGACTGCAAAATTTTATATGGTTATTGGTTATATGGTTATATGGTTTTTGTAGGTTTTTTATTATTTTATATGGAATTTTTTCATACCAGATTTCTAATACTTATAGTCACGATCTTGTAACAAGTAACCACGTCTAGTTTACTACATTTGATCTCATATTCATAATCAATTGTCTCTATGAAATTTGTGAATGTATATGCAAGGATACTTGTTGCTTCATTATTATATTTACAATATACATAATAATTAATATCTTATCTTAGGTTGGATGCCATGACCTAGACATTGGGAACAACCAGAACTTGAATGTTTCCTTTTGAGGAAAGAGAAGAGAATTTGGATGGTGAGACCTAGCCCATATTATCCCAATGTTTGGCCTTGAAAGGTCAAAACGTCATCTTCGAGGGCTTGAAATCACCCTAGGGCTAGGGTTTTGGTGGTGATGATGATGTTTTCATCGACATTTGGCACCTTTGGAGGAGGAGGATCCTTTGCATCATGAAGAGGCGATTAGCGCAAGAGGAGGCTTTAGGAGGTCCAATAACTTCCTCCTTTTTGCTCAACGACTTGCTAAAGTGCCAAGACATCACCCTAGAAGGGGTTGACGTCACATTTTAGGGTTTCTTTATGTGCAAATTTTAAGTTTAATTTAAATTACTTTGTAAAGGGGCAAAATAAAGGGGAATGACTCCCTTGTTTTGTGGTTTACCCTAACTAAATGTGGACAAACACTTTTTAGAGGTTTTATATAAATAAGAATCAAATTCATTTCATTTTATGATAACTCTCTCATGTGAGAAGATCTACTTGGCTGAAATTTTCGCCCCACTTGGGAAATTTACATCTCTCTCTCTCTCTCTCTCTCTCTCTCTCTCTCTCTCTCTCTCTCTCTCTCTCTCTCTCTCTCTCTCTCTTGGATAATATCAATGATAACAACGGGTCTGCTCCATCCTATTCTGAATACAAAGCTTGAAAGTGTTCCTTATTTTTTTCTTTAATTTCCTAAAAAAATTCAACCTTTATGCCATATTCAGTGTAATTTATTTGATGTTATTCCTTAGCTTCCTATCCCTAGCTTTAACAATGAAAAATGGTTGTATTTTTCTACCTAGATTTTAACCACGGGATCCTTGACTTAAGTCTCTAGGTTTTTCTTCAACTATGAGATCCTTATGCAGATTTTGATAAATTTTACACTCATCATGTCGTATCTCTCTCGTCACTTGTTCCACTTTTAAATTTTCTTGAACCAATTTAAGCTAGGAGAGAAATAACTCATTCTCAGAGGACGGATATGAGTAAGAGTTTTTAACCCAAATTTTTAGAGCCACTTTCACTAACCTCAACTTCTACTCCCATATGTAAATAGGGGATCCCAAAATCCAAGTGCATCATGCATTGGAGATAATGTCCATCACTTTTTCATATTGCAACCATAAGGGATTAAATCTAAAGGGGAGGGGAAAGTAATCAAGGGAACCTTCAAGAACTATCATAATTGGTTTATGATCATAAATAGAAGAAGGAATTATTTTAGAAGAAATGATAAAATCTCGAGATAAAATATCACTATAAACCAAAAAAGGGTCTATCATGTATGCATGTTGGCACAGGGGTAGACCCAGGGTTCAACGCTCAAGAGAACACCAACAGAGCCCTAACTACCGACCCTTTTGGCAACACCTGCGAAGCAGATGAAGTCTCACACGAGGTAGAGGCAGGGGTGGTTGCAAGACTCAGGTGTCTACAACCTTAGATGGGACACAGATCTGTGATTATATTATTTACAAAGCACTTAGCATCGATCATTCGTCAATATTTAACCCTTATTATACTTCGCAGATATCACAGAGCATCGCGGTGTACACTCAGATCTACAGTATTTCAGCACTTAACCATAGTAACCCAAATCAGATCCAGTAGATCAACACTAAGCATCCTTATACACATCAGATCTAAAAATCAGATATATCTAAGAAGCACAGAGCATAAGTGGATATATCAAAGCACATAGCATAAGCAAAAACACATTGAATCAAAGAACAGATCATAACACACAGATTTATGTGGTTCACCCCCCAGCCTGGGGCTACGTCCACAAGATCTTATTCTTTATTATCGTCTTCAATATGTTACAAGCACAAAGCCTCCAAAATCCTTCTTCGCATAGGATAGAAGATTTACGCAGCTCGATAGATCCTTCTTCCTTGTGTTACAACACTTAGCTTCCTATAGCAACCTCACAATAACTTGCACTTAGCCTTGCAAGCCTTAAACAGTTTGCACAGAGAACTTATTCAACATCACATAGATGCACTACCAATTGCACTAAGCAATCATATCTACTTCACATCTACTTCACATCTATTTCACATATACTTCTTACATTTCCTATCCTTCTATTTATACATTACAAAAGTGGGCCTAAGCATGGGTAAACCCATGGGCTGACATCCCTTTCCAATTACATTAACCCAAAACCCTAAAAGGACCCAAAAGTGGACCGAGATCTTGTGATCTCTGCTTCGCCTGGTGCTCCATCTTTGACAGGCTGTCGAAGTCCAAAAACGGTCAAATATGACCAAGCGTTCCTAAAAACTTGGTCAAGGGCCAACAGGCCCCCAACACTCACATGTGACTCGTCCCAAGTCACTATGGTCTGATCAATTCCACCTCGAATGCCTCAATCTTGGCTCGAGCTACTTTGACCTGCTGCAGTGCGACAACCTCTTGTTCAGTGAACTCCTGGATCACTGCATCATTTATTGTCCCTTCTAGCAGTGTTCTGCGGTGATGACAACCTGTTCAAGTTCAGTTCCCTGGATTTCAACTTCAGTGAACAGTTGGCATTCCTTTTCTTGGATTGGTTGAAGTCGTTGGGAGACTTCCATCACTTTACTTTGCAGTGTGTGTACCTATTGTTGGGCGGTGCGTTGTTATTCAAACCTCTTCATTCTTTCGATTGGGGTCAAGGCCTTCAACTGCGCCTATAGCGTATCTGCATGCTTCTTTGCTTCTTGGAGCTATGTCTCCAATGCCTGCAACTCTGGATTCTCTGTGAGGTTCTCATAATTTTGGGCACTTCTAGTGCTTAGCTACTTGCATTCCAAGGAAAAGGTTTTTAATCGGCCAACTACGCTACGGGCAGTTGCCTCCCTTAGATATCTTATTTATTGAGGAGTCTTGAGCATGGTATGAAGTTCCAGATTGGCGATGCGCTGCTGAAGTTGTTGGATTACTTCTTCAAGTTGTGCCACCTATTGTGGGACACGTTCTTCAATCTTCACTTCTATGATCGTCACAGAGTGAAGTGCTTTGTGAACCCTTTCCTATACTTCAAGTTGATCTACTAGCAACTGGTCCTTGCTCTGTTGTAACTGTGCTTTTAATTCATCCCACTTCGCTTGTAGGGAAATCTTTTCCCGTTCTGCCTTACTATGTTGTTCTACAAGTGCACTATGTACTTGTGTCAAAGCCTGGGTGGCTTGCGTTGTGTCTTCTTGAGCTCGTCGAAGGTGAGCTTTGACTTTATCGATGATCTGGTGTAATTGGGTGGGCTCATCACATGTTCCTGTTGTTCTAATTGTCAAGGGCGTAGTAGAAAATTCTCGGCTGGAATGGAGTGCCTGCTGCACTTCTTGAATTTCACCCTTGATTCTGTTGAATACCTCCTCCTGCTTCGCTTCTTTCTTTTCTACGATCTCTAGTGAAGCATCATTCAGCATAGTGATTAAGAAGTCGAAGTTATCTGGTGTGAGGGTAGTATTAAACATAGTCCAGGTGGCCTTAGTTTTCTTTCGGGGTGAGGGATTTGGTGGGGTAATCTTCCTTTTCTTAGAGGGATCCTCCTCCTCTCTAGGTAGAGTAACCTTGCCTTTGTTTTGCTCAACTTCTGTTCCACCTAGTTCTTCACCATCACCTCCATGTGCAGGTGAGATCGAAGTAGTCTTCATGGATGTGCTATGGACATCTTGAACTTCATCATCCTTCTTAGTCTTGCTCGGTCCAAGTGTATCTGGCATAGCTTCAGGGCTTTCCATGTCGGACATTTATGTGGGGTCCACTACAACAAGGAGGTTCGTCGACCATTCCTTGGTAATCTGCTCCAAGTCTTCTTCTATCAACTTGTAGTACGACTGGAGTTGTTGTTTGTGTTCATCAACACGTGTTGTGATATAGGTGAAGTGGCGGTCTGCGCTGAATTTTATCAAAGGTATAAACCCATGAAGTGTGTTTGGGGTGAGGCGCGGTGTAGACTGGATTGCATTCTTCAATTGGTTGTAATAGGCGTGGAAGGAAACATTGGATTTCCACTGCTTGTTCATGTCACTGGAGTACCACATCGTACATAACTTCACAGCCAGCGGTTTGAAGGGTTCAATCTCTGGAAAAGTGGCACCTTCTGGTAGCTCCCAGGTGATGAAAGTGATTATTATGAGCAACCAACTAAAGTGGAACTCGTACCCTTGGTCTTGTGCTTCTTTGCAATCAAGCTCTAGCTGGTTTACAAGGTACTGCGCCCGGTTCATCTGTAGTCCCTCGACGCACTTCCCTGCGAGGTCAACTACGAATCCAATCACTTGTGTTGGTCTGTTCTTGCAAACTAGCTTGCTCGGGATCAGCTGAAAGTCAAGGCACACAGCACCACTCTAGATAGAGGCTACCCTGTAGCCTCGCGTGCCTTTCTCAACATCACCATAAGTTTCTTTTATCCTCTCCGCTAGTGCTCGGTCTGAGGTCTTTCCAGGGTAAAACTCATGTGGGTCAGGGCCTTGCATACTAAGGCCTGTGATCCTATTGATCAAGTTCAGATCCACAGTGATGCGGTGGTCCAACCATAAGTATCCTCCATGGTAGCAGGACAACAACAACTTGACACATGCGTTGACTTCTTAGTGTCTGCCAAAGTGCGGGATCTTCATTAAATTAAGCAGTGTCGACTGCGTGAGGTTATGGGTCCATGACTGTGGGAAAATCTTAGAATGCTTGCCTTTGGTCCTGGTTAAGTACTTATGCAGGGCTAACATGTTGT
Source organism: Picea abies (assembly GCA_900067695.1). Classification (NCBI taxonomy): domain Eukaryota; kingdom Viridiplantae; phylum Streptophyta; class Pinopsida; order Pinales; family Pinaceae; genus Picea; species Picea abies. Next base: position 4,298 of record CBVK0101971291.1, on the reverse strand, counting down.
AAACTTTACGGTCTCCAAGGTTAAAATCACTAAATTTCAGTGCTGCGAGCTTATCCTAGTCAGCATGAACTGCGCACACCCCTTTCAGAAGGTACGCAGTGATCAAAGTGTACTCAAAGTCTCGAGGTACATTGTCACAGTTGATGGCACTGCTTAGAGGTGGTAAGTAAGTAGGTATAATGTGTGGGATAAGCTTGGCATTTGCGATGTCATCCATGTGCTTGGTCTGTTTCTCATCGGTCGGTCAGGATGGACTGGCGCGAGCAGTGGAAGGGGAGGCCTGGGGTCCTCTCGTTGATGATGCTTGGACTCCTGTAGATAATCCTCACTCTAACATGACTCTCTCAGTCATTAAGTCAATCAAAACTTCTTCAACTAATTTCTCAGCAACGTTTAGCTCGTCTGACATACAATCTTGGGTCAACTAGCTTGCGTGTGAAATGAATTCAGAGACTATAATGAACAGTATGGGAACAAGGCAATGATCACAGGATGAATTAATCTCAGTTTTTGGGATCAAATTCTCACTTAGAAAAAAGTATTCTCGGTGCGTGGCACGAAGAACTAAGTAGGGAAACTTAGCAATGGGTATGAGGCTACATTAACTTATGTTATGTCTGTTATGGCGCGGTCTAACGGTCGAGTGGCGAGCCATAAATGATTTTCGACCCGTTCAGAGCGGAAGTCGAATGGTTATATTGGCTTCCAACGGCTATATTACTTTGCCTCGACGAAGTGGCATATGTCGTTGTTCTGATATCCCAGCGAAGCTCCAATTTTGCAAAGTGTCTTGCTGTGAGGTACCCTTTGGGATCTTCTGTAATTTTTCAATCTTAGCCTTCTTCTTACTTAGCTTTCTAGCCTTCTTTCCAGTGAGCTTCGTCTCTGTGATTCCCTTCTCATTTTGATTCTTATTTTCCTTGGACATATTCACTTCATGTTGGTGAGATTCTCTCCTAGGGTTTAGGTATATCACTTCTTCTTTGTCTGGGGTAGAAATTTTAACCTTTTGTGTAGCTTTGGCCTCAACATCTGGGCTTCTAGTGTTAGATGGCTTCAAGCAGTTCTTTTGTTCTTCTATTAACTGTGTGATCCTTTTAGTCATGAAATATTTTAACTCTTGTCTCTGTTGTTCTAAAACCTCTTCTTCTTCCTTCTTCCTAGATTGATCTCTTTCAATCCAAGGTTTTCTGAGTAGCACAGTAAACGGGGCATTGTCCTCAATGAATTTGGTAATCTCAAAGTCTTCTTCTATCGAAGTTCCATTGACTATCATAGGTATCTGAGTGAGTTTTCCACATAACATCATTAGTTTTCCTCTAAATAGTCTTATTCCTCCCAATGAGGGAATCATGGAAGGCTTCCCTATAGCTTCCCAAGTTCTTTATGGCATAATGTTCACTTGTGTTTCTTCATCAAGAATACAGTCAATGTTGAAGTCCCCTATTCTTGCTTCGACTTGCTCCTTTTCTTTGAAGATCTCTAGTAATCGGACATCTTTATGTTCCTTCAGGGTTTCTTTCATCTGTATTAATACTTTCTCTGATTCTTGTTGGGGTTCTTCTATAATCTTAGTTTCTTGATCTCCTTTAGGGTTTTCTTGCTCCATATTCATCTTTTCAAGTCTAGCAATCATTCTAGAACAATCCAGTACTTCATGGTCGATAGCCTTACAACAGAGGCAACTAGGTTTTCTCCCAGGACATTCCTTAGCAAGATGTCTTGGTCTTCTGCAACTGTAACAAAGAGTTTATCCTCTCTTTATCTTCAATGATCCCCAACTCTTCTTGTACTGCGCGCTAGGATCATAATGGCTAGCCTGCAAAAATATCTTTCTAGGATCCTGCATCCATTTGTTAGTCCAGACATTCTTTCTATGCATAGGTATAACATATCTATCATTATACTTATCAGATCTATTCATATCAAACTTTATTTCATCTATTAATGCCCTAGTTTTTAAGCTAGGACAGAATCTATCAAACATACCTAGATCCATGCTCTAGAAACAAAAAAAAAATCACTTATCTTACTTATACAGAGCACAAAGCTTCCATATCTAAGAAATTTTGACTATTCTTACCGTTATTAGAGCACGGAGCTTACATATCTTACCTCTTTTCTGCAGGTCTGACCTCTTTCTTTCAGAAATTTCCACTTTTAATTTTCTTAGAGCATAGAGCATTCAGATCTCACTTCTTTTCTTCGGATCTTATCTTCCTTTCTTCAGATCTGACCTTATTTTTGGCACAAAGCTTCACATGTCGATTAATTTGATGCGTACTAGGGCAACATATCTACGCACAGAGTTTTCTTTGGCACAAAGTTTCTTCTTCCTCAGTTCCCATCAATCACAGTTTCAGGTCCTGGCAACGGAACCATTTTTTGGCACAGGGGTAGACCTAGGGTTCAACGCTCAAGAGCACACCAACAAAGCCCTAATTACTGACCCTTTCGGAAACACCTACGAAAAAGATGAAGTATCACCCGAGGTAGAGGCAAGGGTGGTTGCAAGACTCAGGTGTCTGCAACCTTAGTTGGGACACAGATCTGTGATTATATTATTTACAAAGCACTTAGCATCGATCATTCGTCAATATTTAACCCTTATTATACTTCGCAGACAGCGCAGAGCATCGTGGTGTACACTCCAATCTACATTATTTCAGCACTTAACCATAGTAACCCAGATCAGATCTAGTAGATCAACACTAAGCATCCTTATACACATCAGATCTAACAATTAGATATATCTAAGAAGCACAGAGCATAAGTGGATATATCAAAGCACATAGCATAAGCAAAAACACATTGAATCAAAGCACAGAGCATAACACATAGATTTACATGGTTCACCCCCCACCCTGGGGCTACGTCCACAAGATCTTCTTCTTTATTATCGTCTTCAATCTGTTACAAGCACAAAGCCTCCAAAACCCTTCTTTGCATAGGACAGAAGATTTGTGCAACTCGCTAGATCCTTCTTCCTTGCGTTACAACACTTAGCTTCCTATAGCAACCTCACAGTAACTTGTACTTATCCTTGCAAGCCTTACACAGTTCGCACAGAGAACTTATTCAACATCACATAGATGCACTACCAATTGCACTAAGCAATCAAACTACTTCACATCTACTTCACATCTACTTCTTACATTTCCTATCCTTCTATTTATACATTACAAAAGTGGGCCTAAGTGTGGTTAAACCCACAGGCCGACATCCCTTTCCCATTACATTAACCCAAAATCCTAAAAGGGCCCAAAAGTGGACCGAGATCCCGTGATCTCTGCTTCACGTGGCACTCCATATTTGACAGGTTGTCGAAGTCCAAAAATGGTCAAATATGACCAAGTGTTCCTCAAAACTTGGTCAAGAGCCAACAATTCCCCATACCAACCATTTTGTTGGAAAAAGTATACTTCCCTTTGGAAGGCTTAGTATACACAAGGTCACATTCAACCATTAACATGTAAATGCAGTTATTTTTCTTTGTAAGCCATTAACATGTAAACATTGACCAAATTAAGCTTCTTCTCTATTTGGATATGAATGAATCTACTAAGAATCCATTGTTGGGTGTAGAAGGAGTTTACTAACTTCAAGGAAGTGTTGTTCCATATTTTGTAGAGTCCCCCTGAAGCTCCTCGAGAGCTTATTGTAGTCCCTTCACTAGCATGCCACTAGTTTTTACAAGATAAAATGGATTTGGAGACTCCATTATAATTTCTTGGAGAAGAAGAATTTGGGGATTTTATATTCAAATGATATCCCTCAATGCTTGCTCCTTAAAATTACTCCCTAACCCTCTGTAGTTCCAGAAAATAATTTTCTTTATTTATTTTGATATCTGGGGGCACTTCCCCAGGATAGTGTTGAAGCACATAAATTTCTTATTATCCTAGAACCCATCACTATGGTCTTGTCTAAGGTTGACTAAGTACCCATTGTTGTGTCTCTAGCTTCCACTTCTTCTCTGACTATTTTAAATGTCTTTCTACTGGATTTATTAGGTATCCACTCCTCCTAATCGTCCTCCTCTTTTTCAATTTCCTCCTGCTACTTAATTTTTTTCCTATTTCGCACACATGTGCCTATGCTATGTTTCTCTAGTATATATTTAATAATATCCTCCTTTATTCCTAGAGTTCCCCATATTCCAAAGGGTTTTCTATTCCTGGATTATCTTTGGGTATTTCTGAGACAAGGGGCATAAGAATTTCTAAGACGATAGGTTTTGAGAAAATGAACTTAGATATTCCTAGCCCTACCTTCTCCAAATTTATGATTGACTCCTT
>CBVK0101971290.1:0-10185 GCA_900067695.1 Picea abies | reverse complement strand
TTGGTGTCCTATGGGATGGCGGGCTAGCTTAATGTGTTTTGGGTTGTGCCTGCTACTTCAGATGATTACTATACTAGGGTCCTAAACCCAACCCTCGACATAACGAAGAAGGAGTTGATTTCATGTTTTTATTTGTGGTTTCTTTCTTGGGGTTCATATTCCTTTTAGTTGTTTTCCACTACTCCTCCTTTTCCCGGACCAGAGGAACTCCTTGCACTGCTTTCTTGCAATTTTCTGCAAAGTGACCATATTCATTAATGACTTTGCATTTTAAGAGAAGTTTCTTATAATCCAAGAGATTCTCATGTTTCCAATTATCTAGGGTCAAAAGGAATGTTTCTAGGATCCCCTTATCCAAGTTGACTTCTACACAAATCTTGGCATAAGAAAACATCCCCTCTTTCAAGATAGTCATTTCTATGTATCTTCTAAGAGTATTCCCAATATATCATAGATTTTCATATTTTCAGCAATACAAGGGGAGATGAGGAAGTTGCACCCAAACATGAACTGTAGAAGGAATGTTGTTCTCCCGGTTAAAGTTAGGAATCCACCTATTTAATTCATTCCCTCGAGTCCCCATGAATTAAGGCATGCTCCTAAATATTAAGCCTCTATCATCTTTGGGTTGAAGTAGAAAGGTGTAATAACCTCAGCCATAGAAGAAATAATTCAATTGGCCCTTGATATGAATTTTCCAGCTCCACTAAATCCAATTTTCCATTGTTATGGGGGATGGCCATACCCAAATGAATTGGATTATTATCCCTCTTTCATCCACAGCCAAATCCATTTGTCTTGAGTTTGTTCCTATAATAGGATTTTTAGGAATGTTATCGAGTCATTTCATCAATCTCGATGGATGGCCTTTAGAGGAAGAGGTCATGGTTTCCACCATAGAATGACATGCATATTCTTCCTTGTTTAGAGGGGGTCCAATTATCACCCCAGAAGCTGAATTTGTCTGGTGAAATTAGGCATTGATAGGAAACTAGGGCTTGCAGGATTTGCAGAGCGCGGACCAATTTTTTCCCTTTGAAATTCAAGAAAATTATTAATGAGAAAATGGTACCATAAAATAATGTTTTTTTAACAAAGTTAAATCATACATAATATGCCAATTGTGTTCTACCTCTCTTTCTTCCATCTGCTATAATATGTTATGAATTTGTTGTATATTAATTTACTATTTTTATTATATATCATATCTAAAACCTTTTCATTCCATTGATATTAAATTATTCCAACCAAATTGAATATTTTGTAGTGATGTTTCAAGCTTAATAACATATAAAGGTTGTTGAGGACTTTAATGAAAATGAAAATGTTAAAGCTAATATGCATGTTTTTTTTTCACCAAGTAGGATATTATTATAGTGAAAAGAGGGTTGTAGATACTTTGGCGAGTGATGACTCAGGATGGTAATTGGCATTGTGTTATATATGGGAAATATATCACTCCACTATCTCTCGCGAGCTGGATTAGACATACTGTAAATTGTCCCACGATCGCCTCTCCGATCTGGAGATATATCCTAAAGAATCTTCATTTTATTCAACACTGGCTCTGTTGGAAACCAGGAACGAGTCATTCTATTCATATTGGTAGGGATTTTATTTTGGGTCTTGGGTCCACTGCTTATCTATCTCCCAGACTTATGAATTATTTACGAGGTAAACAAGTATTATACCTATTCCAAGCCAGAAACACCTCTGATTGCAGGGTTATTTGCACAACCTGGAAATATAGCATTGAATTAGGTCTCATAGGCGATTTGTCACTGGAATGGAAGTCCTAATGCGCAACACTTCTTGGAGCGGGTATCCATCTTAACTTAATGGAAGATTATTTACACTGGATTGGAGGTGACCGATCTGGCACTTTGACAGTAAAGAATGTTTATAATGCCATTTCCTCCACAATCTGGACCCAGAGGTGCAGAAGATGGAGGCGTTATTTATGGCGTTGGCCGCTTCCCTTAATAATATTTTTTTTATATGGTTAGTTGCAAATGATAAGATCCTGACCTGGGACATTCTGCTTCGCTAGGGATGGGAGGGGCCCAACATGTGTTCACTGTGTCGCAACAGTTCTAAATCTATCTTCCACATTTTTTTGGATTGCACCTTCACCAAAACTGTTTGGATTAAGCTTACTCACATCCTAAATATCCCAACATTGTGGATGGGCACAACCCTACATGATTTCTTGGAGAATTGGGCATTGAAGTAATCCACCCTATCTCAACTCCCAGCATTAGTCTATTGGTATATTTGGATAGGTCGCAATAGGGCGATCTTTGAAAATCCACCCGTCTCCTTAAATTATGTATGCTTCATAATAATGGGCGATCTAAAGATTGAAAAGGATTTGAGGACTCCTGCTCCTCGGTTTATACAGCCTTATATAAAAATGGGAGGTAATAATTCTTGTTTTGATGGTGCATCTCAAAATGTAGGATTATACTGTGGGGAAGGTGGATTGATAATACGAACAGATCACTCCAAGATCACTTGGACTTTCAACTATGGAGCTAGATCTAACACCAAAGATGAACTTCTCAGTTTATGGGCTACCCTTCTGCTAGCTACTAGACATAATATACTGGATCTTCATGTGAGGGGGGACTCAAAGATCATCATCGACTGTTTAAACAATAAGGGTCAGCTTCAAGTCATTTCACTTGAATGCTGAAAAGATAGGATCATTGATCTCATACAAGAATTCACTCATATTAGTTTTACACATATATACAGGGAAAAAAATGTGGAGGCAGATTCTCTATCAAAAAAAGCTCTGTCAAATCTGAATGGTACTTTGACGTATCAACATTGGACAGATGGACATGGGAGTCCTCCTCAAAGTATCTCACTCATTTAGTTTTTATATCTTAGCATGGACTTGATGCTTTTTTGCTCCTTCCTTTGTATGAAATTTTTAATCATATGTCTACTAGTTGGATTGGGTGTGTTATGAATAGATAGGCCACTAATTATGGGTTCAATTACTTATGTATGGATCTATTTTTAGGATCATCTTGATATGGAGGGAACAATTTATATCTTCATTGTAATAGCATGGAACTATATATTTTTGGTTTTCAAAACCATATATAATACAAGTGAAAATTTTCTTCTGGAAAAAAAGATACCCCAATTTCTAACGGTGATGTTTCATGCTTGAAACTTTGATTGCAAATATAAAATGTGATTTTACCATCCAAATTGGCAAACAAAATGCAAAAAATGAAGGAACTCAAAAATGAATTATTTTGGTGGCAACTTTGGTAGTACTTTTTGGTGGAAAAACTTTTTAAAATGTTGTAATTATTCAATATTAGGGAAAATTGACTAATATGAAATGAATAAAGTTTTTCCCCAAAATAAATAAATTAAAAAAAAAAAAAAAAACAAGTTCAATACAATTTACAAAGACTAAAAATGATATTTGAAAATGCTCATAATGTATTCAATATGTTTTATCTTCCAATATTTCACTTTGGTATCTTTTTTTCAAATTCACTATAAGGCATTTTCACATGAAGGTTCTTGATTTTGTTATGGGTCATGTTTTTAGTTTATTTTTTCCCCTTTCAAGATAATTTATATTCACTAAGAAATATTTGTAATGTAGGTTAGGCTTTTTTTTTTGTTAACTAAGGAAAAACTTCTATTATTTGATGATTTTTCTTTGCATGACTTGGTTGGATTACTCATTCCCTTTTTGTATGGGATTCCCCCTTCAAGTTGTCCCCATTTTGGAGGATAAATCCTAAGATATACTTGTATTAAAAGTTGTGGGATTAAGGATTCCATCGGGGAGTTTCTTTTTAAAACCTCCAAAATGTAAATGTAGTGTATTACTATTTTATATTCATAAAAAAATTCTATGAAAATGTATCCCCCATGAGAATATCCATGAGGATATATTACAAGGTTTTGGGATACATACGCCTACCCTTTTTGGCAAGTGATATCCTTTATTTTTTAGAAGATGTGTAGGGGACCCTTTTTGTCAAGGGGAATCCTTTATTTTTTAGAAGGTGCATAGGGGACCCTTTTATAAAGGATAATTTGAAAATATCATCGATCAAGGAATGTGTAAGGGGCCCTTTAACAAGGGATTGTTCAAAAATGTCCTTCAGCCACCCCTATGCATAACCCCTAGGCGATACAAGGGATAGATCCAAAGAATCTTAAGGAGGGTCCTTAAGGAACATAAGATATAAGAATCATCCCACTAAATGTTCTAATAAGAGGGTTCATCACCAAATCATCTATTACGAGGGTTAGGATTCATCCCATTTCATTCCTATATAATTTATTATAAGATAGAAAATTTATCCAAAACTAGGTCGATGCGTTTAGCTAAATTTTATGTTGTACATTTTAACACATTGTTTTACATTAGAAGCTAAAATAATATATTGCACTATGCTGCCAAATTAAGGAAATAGACATAAATTTATAGAGTGGAAAGATTGTAATTCAATTTGCATCACCAATAATTCCCATAATTAACCCCTACTTGAAATAATGAAGAAATCAATTTACACCTTCACAATAAGAGATGAATTTAGTGGCAGCATGACAATAACAATACAGGACAAGATTCTTGGTCATTTTGAATGGGGTCATATTAATTGGTTTTGTCAAGATAATTAAAAGCAATTGCTAGCCTCTCACTATGAATATAAAGTATGCTTCCTTTAATTTCCACACATCATATGTAAGGAAACACTTGTATTGGGTACATCCTACTTCATTGATCTACCCAACCAAAATATTTAAGATTGCATGGATTTTTTTAGAGTGAGGATGTGACCTGTCTCACAGAATGAATACATGAACCTTCCTATCTACCTTTTTTTTCCAACAAAAATGAGTGTATTGTATTAAAATGGTGTTGCAGCTAAATAGTGCAGCATTATAATATAATGAACTATATGGAGGTACATGGAAAAAATTGATCATTACTTCTTGGATATGTTGCTCCATAATCATGTGCCAAGCATCCTTTCATAGAGATCTCTTTAGCCTTAACAAAATACTAGTCATTTGCTTCATGGGGAAAGCATTATAAATTGAATCACAGGAGATAACAAAGAGACGACCCCCCCCCAAACCACTTTCATTCTTATTAGTCTTTCTTTCAAATTGCAAGCCTCAATTGCTTGTTTATTAACGATGGAATTGTGAAACCTCAAGACATGAAAATAACCTTCAAGCTTGGTATTTTATGTTTGTCTTTGATCTCTCATGACATTTCTATTCATTTAAGTGTCACGAGAAAAATATTGATATAACATATGAAGAATTATTACAGTGGTATATCCGATCTCCAAGAACTATTTTATCTATATTTGCTTCATTATCATCAACCCTTGAATTATAGCCACAACTTCTACCTAATTGTTGGTGGTTTTTCCTAATCCCCGAGTCAATAAACTTTTCCTTTAGATTCAACAATGGACCCCCCCTCAAAACCTATCAACATTAAACCTTGTTATCTACTTTAATTAAATTGTATCCAACAAGTTTTATCACTCTACTTCTATTTTGTTAGTGTTCTCACATTTAGTACATCACGCCATCTACTAGTTTCACAATATGTGTTTGATAATAGTGAAAAAAATGTACCATCTTCAAGAAGTAAATAAAAAATGTGTTTCATTGCATGGTCTCCTCTCTCAACATAGCTCTGAATCCTATAAGCATCGATCAAATCTCCCCACATGCATGAACTTGATTCTATTGGCAACTTTTCAATAAAGTTTTTTCTTCATCCAAACATCCAATGCAACCAACAAGGTTAAATATACATGCATAATACTCCATCCTAGGCACAATGCAATAATATCGGCTCATGCAATGGAAGTATTCCCAGCCCTCTTCCCTTAGGCATAGGAGACTACACATGGATAAAATACAAATATTATTAAGGACTGATCTGAAAATAGTGGGCTGACTTGTTATGCTATGCAAGCACCCTCTATTCCATTAAAATAAAATTTATAGGACCTTGCTCAATGTGTTAAAATATGCAAGAATAATTTATGTGCCAAGTTTATGTATCTTCTTTTAAATGCTTATGTGTGAGGTCTTTGCAAGATTAAATATGTTGTTTTCATGAATACAACAGTAAATATAACTTGCAGCAAATAATAGCCATCAAACACTCACAACAAAAACAACATGATAAAGGAGTTCACCCCTCTCTGGGCTACATCTCCTTGAGCCTCCATCAATGGACTTGGCTCTCTGGGATTAATTTGTCAAAGATTCTTTTACAAGATGTTGTTCAACTCCAATGGATTTCCTGACTGTACCATTGGGTTCAGAATACATAAAAACCCCAAAAATGACTAATAGAACTCTGAAAACGGATCAAGGCTCATCCGGTCATGACCTCTTCTACATGTGGCCTTAAGATTTCCTGAGATTATTTGTGAAAAAAACACTTGTAAAAGTCCTCAAATGGATATGAAACATATCCCAAAGTGTTTAGAGCATAATAATTAGACAAAAATGATTTTTCAATCACAGAAAACAAACATGGGCTCATCTGAGCATGACCTCAAACAATGAGGGCTTCAAGCTCCCTGGAGCTCTCTGAAACTTCAATGGTGAAAAACCTGCAAAAGAAGTCTTCAAATGGCTTTGAAAACAGTGCCAATGGATTCATAATGTCCAAAAACCCCTAGCTGGGATTTTTCGGCACCTCATTTGGCCAAACAATGAAGAAGTTAGGCCTCCTTCCATTTCCTTCCTTCAAGCTTGTTGTCTCTAGCTCGCCAAAATGCACCTTTGTGTGCCCAACCTAGCACATGTGCTAAAACCTAGCACCAGTGCGCAACCGCATAATGGTGCAAACTGTAGGATGGTTATGGGCGTGCCTAGCCCCTAACCGCCAAGGCCATGGGCATATGGTCACCATGTGACCACGTGCAAGTGCAAAACGGGCTCTGTTTCCAAGGGCGAATAGATAACCGACAAGTGTCGGCATATTGTTGTATAACCATTTTCAAAAACCAATTCCCATGCATGCAAATATTAAGGTCATATGGTATAAAGTGTGCGACCGGGGGCTGGGGCTAAGCCCCAGCCCAGACGCACCCCAACTCACACTTTAATTCAATTCAAATATAATAAAAACCATATGTTTTACAAGGACCACCGTGTGGGCTAGTGGTAGCCCACACATTACCAAACTAATGAACCTTGGGGGAGGTCCGGGGTTCGATCCCCATGGACTCCATAACTTTTAAACAACAACCAAACCAAAAACCAATAACAGGGTGCCACGTGGCATCCCATGACTGGGCCACGTGGCACCGTACAACCAATCAAAAACTGCCACGTGTCGCAATATCATTTGTCCAACTGCCAACTCAGCGTAAGGACTCCACCATGTCATCATACGGCCTTTGCCACATCAGCATCTGTACTAACTGTACAGTTAGCTTCCCTTTTTTTTTTGCTTGTTTGACGATCCGAACAGATTGCGATATCTCTCTCATCCGACGTTCGTTTGAACCCAAACGAGTTGTTTTGGGTTCGTGATGACGAGGGCTACGCACCCGTTCATTTTGAGGCAATTCTGAGAACTTTGATTTTTGAGCTAAATTTTGACCCCTGGTCCAGATTTTGATCAAGGACCCTAATTTTAGGTTATAATGTGTCACATATCCACCACCTATTAAGAGGTGGGACACAACAAGGGGTAAATATGTCTCTTGGGGGAATCGAACCTTGGCGAGGACAACAATAATACCCCATTTTAATTGACTCAACAATCCCCCTTTGATAGATAAATACTAATAAAGGTGAATTTTTTTTGTCTTACCTCTCTCTTTTGCATTTGAAAAAAACTACAAGGCCATCCTCACTATGTCCTTGCATCCCAAATCTTTTTATCATTGCTCCATGTGATCATGTGTCTAGAGGAAATTTGATCAAAGAATTGGTTGATGGTCACAATACTTTTTCATTCGGAATACATGTTTATAAGGAATTACCTACACAAACATTAGACTCAAACCCACTGGTAATTATGTCACCATGGATCATTTTACTATGTTGCAGTGTTTCTAAATGAGCATATGATGGAAGGATAACCACCATTGTAGCAACATTGTGCTTTGCATTGGAAGTTACATTCAATTCAACAATGGAAAAACCTCATTGACATGTCAAACCCACCCAACAATCATAGAATTCCATGATATTACATATCTTTTAGGAATTTTATCACACATGTTGAATCAATATATATAACCCACACTTTGCTTACATCTCTACAAGGAAATTAACATGAACATGTTGAAAATCCATTTCTCAGTATGAAATAATAGATCTTCTTTCCTTCTTGCAAATGTCCAAAACAAACACATTACCAAAGCATGTTTAATACAGTGATATAGTTAGGCACAACACTATCCAATTGCACATTAGGAACTAGTTATATAATCTCATTAACATATTTATTATGAGCATACCTTTCAATTATTATATTCTATTACACCAAATTTCTTTTAGACATTTGTTGGTATTTTTTTATAACCGAAACTAGAGAATTGGTATTATCAAAAGGTTGTCATTATGCTAGAAAACACAATTACATCATACTATTGGTCCAAAACACTTAAGCAAGATGAACAGTTCCTTGCGTACAAAATGCAATACTTACGTATTTCAACTAGCAAAATTTCTTGGTACTCACAATAACTATAGATTCTAAAGAAAATCACTATGATTATAATAACTTTAAAAGACATGAACTTAATGGAAAATGTGGCAGTTGGTAGCCTCTTCCATGCCTATGTTGGTTGGGATAGAGTCATGGTTCATGATCTCTGTGTCCTCGATCAGTTGATGCACAATATCCTCTTCCTTTAACTCCCCTTGTCCTAAGTTCATTGACATTTTTTGGTTGGATGCACCTGATTGTGCATCTTTGTGCAAGTTGAATACCATATTCCTTAATAGGTTGCATTCAACTTCAAGGGTGGAATTTTTTTACTTATGTTGTACCAATGTACCTATAATAGATGCAAATCAAGAAACAAATTGATGTTCATTGTCACAGACTTTTGACGTGACTAAAAATATAGAATTTCTATTACATTGAATCATTTCTTCTTGGGATCAAAGAATTATCCTAATTTCTTGAAACTCCCTGAAATCCATTAGTGCTAAACTAAGACCAAAGTACCTAACCAAATCCATAAAAAAAAAATAGAATCTAAAGATAGAGAAATCTACAACCCCACATAACCACCCCTGAAACTTCCGAAAATTGGCAGGCAGAGAGCTCAAAACATGGTGTCATACCAAACAAGAAAACACAACACCAATGTTGAAGAACATTTAAAGCGGAACAAGGAAAACCATCAAAACCATAAGAAATCTATTGAATTTCCCCCCAAATGGCAAGTTGTGTGCACAAAAAATATTGAATACCTTGAAAAGAAAATCGATAAAACCAACAAGAGAATACACACAATTTAAGTGTGACTACTTAAACAAAATGAAATAATCTATACCATTGAAACAAACCTCCAATTCAAGAAGAAATTTAAAGGGTAAAATCTCCCCTACACAGACAAAACTCAAGAAAAACAACCCATCTAAATCTCCTTCAAACCTTGAATTGACTAGACCAAGAGTGATTGTTACCAGCATGTAGACAACAATGATTCTTACTAGACAAGAACCAACCAAATGAACCAAATTTTCACATCCCCTATGACACCTTGCTTGACAATCCCTCATAATCCCACCATGTCTATGATAAATTCCATCGAGAGGTTCAAATCCCCACTTGGACATGAGATCGAGCATGTGAGGGAGAAGCTCTAGTATCTTTGAGTTAATTTCCTTGCATTGGAAACTGCATGATTGACATGTGTATTTGTAACACATCCACTATCGTAATTTAAAATTTTTGGGTTAATCTCCCATACAGGAGAAATCTCCACAAACTCGTATTAGCGAAATGCCAATTCCTGACTTTATACCAGGATTCGGGGTTCCTTCTATCGGGGTTTTGACACCCACGATATCTTGAAAACTACAACCACCGATCTCTGATTCACCCCTTGGTTGTCTCAGCCCTACGTAGCTAAGCCTTTGATCCATACGACCGGTTTCTGTATGACCATATGACAGTTTCTCGTCGGGGGT
>CBVK0101971287.1:0-13367 GCA_900067695.1 Picea abies | reverse complement strand
TAAGCATGGTAACAACTGATTCACCCCCCCCCCTCTCAGTTGTCTAACAAACCTGATCAACAATGCAGACTCTCGCACATCCAAACTGAGCGATGTATTAAAATCCCTCTTAGATGCTGCCTAGGACAGAGCAAGGAGAGATGAAAAGGAACTAGCCGACACCCGGGAGGAGTTCAAACACCTACGCCATCTTATCAAACACTATAAAGGGGCCACACATACCACTGCATATCTAAAGGAATAATTCAACGGAGTTTATAATGGGTTCAAAAAGGAAAGGCACCTATTGATCGAGAACATATTCAAATTTTAGGAGGATACTCTTATGGCACTCGCAACATGAAAAGAGATGGGAAAATGGCATGAAAAGGCACATTTAGTGGTAGAGAGACTTAAATACATTGAAGTAGTCTAGAAGGGGAGAGAAAGGGAAACACATGGAATTCAGATGGTTGGAAAAAGTAGTTTCGACCATATGAATAAATCCATTGAATACTGGGCGAATATGACCCAGGACCCACATCAAGAAATACAAAAGCAATGGGCCAAGTGCCAGAAACACTGGGGTAAAATTAATAAAATAATGAAAGATGTCGGTCTCCCCGAATTCAGAACTCTTGATGTATTCACTAACCTGAGTGATGTTCTCAAGACGCACTCCATACAAGACTCTCTCTAGGCTAAAGGGTGCATGAAAATCATCGATTCTATGCCAGGACAACTGCAACAATTCGTAGGTCATCTGTTCCGAGATCGAGCCATGCTGCAACTGTTGAAATCCAGGTTGGTAAAATATCGAGCACATGGAGTAGACATCAGAGGAGCATATGCTGCCCCTATGGAACAACACAGGTTCCCATGGGCTCAAACGTGTGAAAAATTGTTTATCAGTTGGTTTGAATATGAAAGAAGCCATCCTTTTCAAGAGGCATCTCAGGTGGACCCTTGAAAGAAACTATTGGATGACCACTCTACATGGAAATTTTCGTTTGGCCTAAATTGTATTTAGCCGTTAATTATAGTTGAATTTTAGATTATAAATAGAGACATCAATCGATGAGTAAAGGGTCGATGGTTATTGTAAGAACTCCTTTTTTTTTTGGCTGTTGATAATTATTTTGAAACTGCTGTGAATTGAGAAGTCCTTCTGGGCCAAAGACAAGCTATTTTTATCAGATGTATGTGATTGGAGTTGGAGAAGAATTACTTCCTTTCCTGTTCCATGAATGATGTAATAAATGAGTAAGAGCAATTAATTTTGTTGTCAAGTTATCTGGTGCAATGTCTTGATGTTCTTTGCTTTAATGATGAGAATAAATCATTGTGTTGTTTTGTGATGAATGTTATGGTAGATGAATTATTTTTCTTACCATGATCTTGATTACTTATGTTTTTTCTTCTATTAAATTAGTTATTTTTTCTTTCTTAGACAATAATTGGATGCTCATTTGGTTAATGTGTTAGTACTAGGCCCTCTGTCTTGTTATTTGTCAAGTTGGTTTATACTAGCTTGCCTCTCTCGTATCAGCCCCACCCAAGAGAAATATAGAAAACAAACTGTCCTAACAGAAGGAAGGGCCTTGACCAGAAAACACAAAGCCCATCGATAATTTGGCTAGATCGCAAGATCTAGAGAACCATTCCACTCCAAATGCTGCAGAGTCTAATTGGGCCTCGGTGGTGGGTTTGGTTCCTGCTATTGAATCAGGGGATTTAGGCCCCATCAACAAGATGGTATCCATATTGACCTTGAACGTATAAAACAAATTTTACAACTGTCACTCCCTAATAATAAGAAGGCTATGCAATATTTCTTTGGAATGATTAATTTTACAAGAAATTTCACCTCAAATTTTGAAAAAATAGTTAAACCCATGCAAAGAATGATACGCAAGGATGTTAAATTTAAATGGACCGATGAGGGAAAATAATATTTCAAAAACATTAAGACTTCCATATCGCAAGACTTCCATAATAAGAAGGCTATGCAATATTTCTTTGGAAGGATTAATTTTACAAGAAATTTCACCTCGGATTTTGAAAAAATAGTTAAACCCATGCAGAGAATGATACGCAAGGATGTTAAATTTAAATGGACCGATGAGGGAAAATAATCTTTCAAAAACATTAATATTTCAGCAAAGACTTTTGTCTCTACACATTCTCTTCAGATCAATCCTTATTTGTAGTCCTTACTCAAAAGGATGATGAAAACAATGAGGCCCATGTCTCAATCATGAACACCAACTTACAAGGACCATAAATTAATTACCCAACCAATGAAAAACAATCCTATGTTATCTACAAAGAAGTAAAACACTTTATACTTACATCTTGAAGAATCATACTATGTTCATAGTGCCCCACCTAGTCATCAGGTCACTATTCATGAAACCGAAAATGGGGAAAAGAAGAGGCAATTCGATATTTTTCATCCAATGTTTTTTAGAGACAATCATGCATATGTCAGAAGGTTAAAAGTTTGTTAGATGAGCGTTGTGAAAGAGAAGAAAGTGGCCATTCCACTGCAAGCAGTGTCCATTTCTATGCCATTTGAACAATGGGAAATATATATAATAAGAGAGATAAACCAAAACTTGTCCAAAAAACACAAGTATATACCGACTGCTACTAATTACTTTACACAATGTTCGGAAGCCATTTCCCCTACCCATGTTAATGAGAAGGTAGTAACACAATTTCTTGAACAACACATCATGAAAAGGTTTGGGGTTCCTTTGGTCTTGGTATTTGACAACGCTGCATTTTTTCTTCTACTCCTTTGACTAAATTTGTGTTAGATACAGGGATTTTATTGAAGTATTCTACCAAATACTATCCATGGGAAAAAAGTGTTTTTGAGTCTACTAATAAAAACATAATAAGGACTCTTAATAAGACAGTCATAGAAAATCATTAGAACTATAACAAAGCATTACATAACGCTATGTGGGATGATAGGGTAACCCCCAAAGAAGCCTTAGGGAATTCTCCTTACTTTCTGGTGTACGAACAAAAATCCATCTTTCCAACAAATCTATATCTCCCATCCTTGCATATTTCCTAGTCCTCAAAAGGACAACCCTCATCCAACATGCAACAGAGAATTGATACCCTCCTTATGGTTGAGGAAGAATGAGAACAAGCCAGGAGGAAGTTGTTGGAATACTGAGAGGGGGGGTGAATCAACATGAGAAATTTTACCACTTTTAAACACAATATATAATATTCAACTTAACAACAGTATATCATCAATATCATCTATTATTGCATCCAATATATCATGAGCATATAAACATAAGAAGCATCACATCAAACACACAGTACACCAGAATTTACATGGAAACCCAAATGGGAGAAAACCATAGAATGACTTCTTATATATTGTCAAGAATACATTCATTGGAAGAACCAACTTCCCAATTTTCTATATACAACTGGAAGGAGGATACGACCCCCTATTTACAGTCTCCAACCCGAAGGAAGCTACAACTCCCTGAATTCGATGGCTCCAACCAGAAGGAGGTTGCAACCCCCTGATTCTTAGGCTCCAACTTGAAGGAAGCTCCAACTCTCTGAATTCTCTAGATCCAACCAGAAGGAGGCTACAACCCCTTGATTCACAGGATCCAACCTGAAGGAAGCTCCAACTCCCTGTGTTCTCTGGCACCAACATGAAGGTGGTTACAACCCCCTTTCTTTTCCCAGTCTTTCTGCCCTAAAATTTAAATGTAGACCAACTATCACTGCCATAATAACTTCCATTGTCACTATCCCTATCACTCTCACTATCACTTCCACTTTCATTGTCACTACCATTGTCACATCAACCTATAACCTGTCAACCTATCACAGTATCCAATCTGCCATTGTCATTGATATACCATCATCAATCAGATCCACTCACATGGATATAACCATCATCAAACCATGTACATTACTCATCAACCATGTACATCAACCTATACCATACCATGTAAATCAACCATATACATAACCTGTGCCAACCATGCACCAACATTTGCACCATACCATGCATCAACCATGCACCAAAACGTGTACCAAATCATGCATCAACAATGCACCAACACCTGTACCAAACCGTCCATCAACCATGCACTGTCTCATGCATCGACCATGTACCATATCATAAGATATAATTAATGAAGTGTCTCAAGCATAACCAAGATAGCCATAATACCAAGATACCAATATAGCCAAGATGGGCTACTAATCAATGTACCATAACATCATTAAGGTGTATCTCGACATGTACCAATATCATCAAGACATGCACCTCATACATGTTCCACGAATATTCCTCACACCATGCATCAAATATGTGTCTCATACATATACCAATGCCTCAACAAGATACCAAAGGAATGACCATCACATCACCAACATATAACCAAGATGTACCTCAAACCATTTTCCTCAAGTATGTTCCAACAACCATAAACCATGTACAAAGAGATACCATCAAACATGTGTCATATCACTCATATAACATATATGCCAAGTATCCAAGATGTGCTTCTAACAATGTATCATACCATCACCAATGTGTACCATGAACAATCACTACCATGGCATGCTTCAAGCATGTACCATATCAACATGAGCATAAGCCTTAAAACTAACACATAAGCATACCTCTAATCCTGTAGACACCCTGATGTATTAGATAAATGATGAGTAAACCAATGTGGGAATAAACAACCTGGTACATGCATCATTTCACACCCTTTCACAATCCTTTTCACAAATTTGTGACTTTCTCCTCTACTGCTCACAGATATCCACGCTTTCCTCCACTACAACATGTGTACATCTGTTCCCTACTAACTTTTAACCTGCGAATACCTCAAAAACTAGAGTTACTCACATTTTTTTCAACTTCGAGACTTTCACCTTCGTCCTTCCTCCCCAACCTCAGACTTGCTACCTTAGATTCGACCTCAAATTTCCAATAAAAAGATAAACCATATCACTTATTCACTTAGATTTATTCAATAGAATGTGTGTGTGAATGTAATTATGAGAGACTCCTTGAGGTTTTACTTTTTCTAAGTAACCTCTTTTCTTACTTTAGGGGTTTCTTGTTACAACCACTTATCCCTTTCCTTTATGACTTGTAACCAACTAGGGGCTTCTTGACTATTCTTCAAGGCTTCCAACTTCATGAGGGCATATCTCCCTAACCATGAGAAACCATGTGGTGTACCACCTATCACTGGAAATGGAATGATGATTACTATCCATCCATGGGCATGTTACTTGCATTTGCATTGTCCATCATGTCCTTATTCCTAAAACAACTTCGGGTCTCATGACCATACCTTCGGGGCTTCATGTAGACTTCCTCAAGACTTCATCAAATTCACCCATTACATATGTTGACATAAACCACTCTTTTTGACATCAATGACAACTAACTCACCATCAATCTCGATCACAACTCTGGGGTATCTCAAACACTCCAAGGGTTGACATCAATGAAAACCAAATGTCCAATAGAAGTTTGCAGCGCATCAACAAATAGTTAAAAAATGGTTTGATAAACACAAGGTTGGCGATACAATCTTCAAAGCAGGGGACTTAGTTCTTAAGTGGGATAAAACCAACGAGCCAAAGGGGAAACATTCGAAATTCCAAAATATGTGGCTTGGACCTTTTCAAATCATTGAGAAAATTGGGGTAGGAACTTATCGTCTACAAGACCTTAGGGGTGATCTTGAAGCTCTTCCCATCAACGGTCAATCCCTAAAGCAATTTGTTTTATAATTTGTCTCCAAGATAGCTTCATGTAGTATATTTTACCTTTATTAATTTTGATTTTTGTTTTGAGTGGCGAGTTTGGTACTTTAAAATTTTCTTTCCTTTTGGTTTTCTTTTTCGCGTGATTTTAGGTGTGTTGTTTGTCAAATAGGTGGTGCAATATGTTGAAGCTAGATATTTATCTCTCAGTTTTAAATTTCGTAGAACAATTAAGAGGAGGTTTTCTAGTCAGATGCTTCAATGCATGGGTAATTCACGTTTATGTATATAGATTACTTAGGAAGAAAACAAGTCGATTACCACGTGTTCTAGGAATACCGAGGGAAATAGAATAGAGAAGAGTATGGTCGATGCCCCAGAAAGAGAAGAGTTAGCCCTCGTACTACTCAAAAAGGACAAGGAAGAAAAAGTATATGGTTCTGATCCTTCACCGGAAAAAAAAGTATCCTCCTCATTGGTTCATTCCCAGCTCGTATGCAACAAAACTAAACATAAAATAATAAATCGAAATCTATGATCAAGGAGGGTATGAAGATATCTTTGTTAGGGCTATGGATGCTCACTAACAGTGGATCAAGGTATGTGATATATAGGTGACTATGTCGGGGCTATGGACGCTCATTGGTAGTGAAGAAACACCATGGTAAGGTTATTAACATTGAGAAAAGTAATAACATCATGTCTTCTTAACAATTTTGAGTTCTGACTAAACTCTTGAAAGGAAGGTAGGAGTCATTGGTTAAATGGAAAGAGGATTGTATTTGGGTGAATCCCCATGAGAAATCCACGAGAATGTCCTTTGGGCTAGATGTGTTGGGTTGTTATATTCTTTGTAGTGAAAGTCTATTCGAGGTGAATCGATTGATGTTTGAATTCGAGGTGGATCGACAGTAGGTTGAAGTCGAGGTGGATAAACAATAAGTTGAAGTCAAGGTAGATCGACAACAAGTAGAAGGTCAAGGAAGTTGACTGATAAAGTCAAATTATAATATATCGATGGAAAGTCAAATGAAAATAGGTCAAAGTGCAGGTGTTAGACGACTGACTAGAGACCGAATGAAGGTTGAATGGTAGTCGACCGGTAAACCCGACTTGGAGTCGACTGTAACAGAAACCTGAGATTTGTAGGATTTGTAGATAATTATATGCATATATATGTAACCATTTTTGGGCACCAATATTTAGGGGTTTTCCTGTTGTAAATCCTATAAAGAGACATTTTGTAAGGTTGTAATGGTTTTTGTTGTAAGGTGATTATATAATACATTTATGCAGGTTAATTCATGTGTAGTTGTAGGTTGTTAGTCATGTTGGATCATGTTGTCATTGATGCCAATGGTTTGTTTATTTGGGAGATTGTTGGATCATATGTCATTGATGTAAATGGTTTGATTGATTGATGTCAAGTAATTGATTGATTGATGATTGATGAACAATGTATATTTATTGTCCTTGATGAGAATGATATATGTCAAACTGGAAACCAATTGATAAATATGGATCATTGATATGATGCATAGATGAAGATGGATCAATGAGTTTTCATTGATACATGATGATGCATAATTTGTTTGATGAAAATATGACTCATTATTGTCTTATCATGATTGATAAGGTGCAAAAATGGATGAACTCCAAAGTGGTCCCCTTATGGTGAAATCCCTCACGGGAAGATGCTTTGCGGCTTGAGTTATCCTAGAAGAATGGTTGGAGGACCCATGCTTGTATGTGGAATAATGAGATGAAGATCAATGAAGTTGTTGGTGAAACTATCCTAGATAGATAGTGCTTGTCATGCCATTTCCGGTGGTATGTGCAATGTCACATAACTCACGGTTTGAGAGTTATGGCCTTATGAAGTTGGAGGGCCCCCATATGAAGGCTTGAAGCCCCCAAGGTCAAAGAAGTCAAAGTGCTTGAAAAGAATAAATCATTGTTTAAATGATAAAGTAAAGTGACAAAGTCAAGGTGGATTATTTAAATAATAAAAAGAAGTGACAAAATCAAGAAGGAATATTTAAATGATAAAGTATCGGAGAACTTTCTATTCATGGAAAGTGGTTAACCCTAAAATAATGAAAATAGGTTAAATAACCTAGAAATGGGTTAAGTGACCTAGAAGATGAAAGTATAAATAAGAAGCTAGAATCTCTTGTGAAATGCACATTTGGTGAGAATCCTTTTTGTGGATCAATGGAGAACTTCTAGTGAGATTATCTTGTGGAGTATTGTTGGAGAGCTTATTGTGAGAGCATATTTGGTGTGTATCTCTTGAGCATGATTGAAGATCTATTCCGAGGAAGAGAGTGAGAGGAGGATCTCATGGATGCATCAAAGTTTCGACAATGTTGGAGATCTTGACGACAAAATTATCGGAACCTCAGAAACCCTAGTTTCTGATGCATATGCGGATTATTTGTGTATAGGGTGCGTATACATTGAGGTATACACGGGTTGGCTGTGTATAGGGTGAGTATGTACATGGGCTGTCTGAAGACAGGGAGCGTATGGTGGACATAATGGTGATGAATTATGTTTAAGCTGGTGCCAAGCTCTTGGATGATTAGGCAGATTCCATATCTGCATTCTATGGCCTCAGATCTATCACCGAGACACTGTGGAAGACATAAGAGAAAGTGATTGCAGGTTGCAGAGGATCTAAGCATGTGAAGCAAATCAAAACCCTATTTTATCAGAAGCATACACATGTTTCATTATACACTGGCCGCATGCACACGCGAGCTGTAGTGAGCCAGGGCGCGTACACACATGGGATGCACTACTGATAGGTCACATACCTATTGACAGATTGATATCTGTTGAGGATTGTTGCCTCATTTTAGTTGGTGCTGAGGATGTAAGATGATTATTTCATTATATATCTGGTGCTCTTGTAGAGTTGTACTCTATTCAGTTGTTGTTGATAAACCCTCGTATTGTTGTCCATAATAAAAATAAAAATTGTACATACATCTTGTGTTCTTTGTGTTCCTTATGGTGATGACTTGTTGATGATATATTGCTAATATATGTTGTTGATATGTGTTCATGTCTAACTATTTATAAATGACAACAATGAGTAATGAGTAAAATTTGAATGCTAACTAATGAGTTTTGTGTAAAAGGGAAGTTTTGGGAAAAAGAGCCCCACACTCATTCACCCCTCTAAGTGTGGTAGGTGTGTCCAAAAATTTGTATCAAAGTAGGCCTTCACTACAAGCCTTAACAATATTGAAGGAGATCCATAGACACACAAATGGATGATGAAGTTCCAATCCTTGATGAGGAAGACTATTCTACTTGGAGAATAGAAATGAGATTATATTTGAAGATAATTGGAGAAGCTATTTGGAAGGCAGCCATTGGTGGATCAATTCCATTGAAGAACAAGTCAAAGTTTGCATCTCAAAGAGAAGGAAAGAAGAATGATGCATTGGCTCTCAATACCATTCTTAGTGGACTCTCAAGCCCTATCAAAGAGAGCATGGGAAAATGCACTTCCACCAAGGATCTATGGCTAAAGCTAGAGGAGACATATCAAAGAAAGGAGATGGAATATATTGAAGATCACTCCATCAAGATCATCAAAGGTAAAGAATCATCAAAAACTCTTGAATGCATTGTTTCTAAATGTGATTTTGAAAACATTTCAAGTGAAGATAAAGAATCAAGTGATGATAGCACAAAGGAAGATCTTGAAGATATTTCAAATGAAGGCAAAAAATCATGTGATGGTATTGGCAAGAAGGAAGATATTGAAGGTAAAGAATCTCCCAAGACTCTTGATTGCAATGATTCAAAGTGTGATGATGTTGAATTTTTCTCAAGTGAAGAA
This sequence comes from Picea abies, assembly GCA_900067695.1. Taxonomy (NCBI): domain Eukaryota; kingdom Viridiplantae; phylum Streptophyta; class Pinopsida; order Pinales; family Pinaceae; genus Picea; species Picea abies. The sequence continues at coordinate 3,751 of CBVK0101971287.1, read as the reverse complement.
GATGATCTAGAAACAGTTTGTGTAAAGTTTGATGATATTTATCCCATGGAAAAAATAGGAAAGAATAGAAGAAAATCTATTAGAACTTCAAAAGGAAATTGAAGAGGGTTTGTCCATGTATAGGAGTGATAATTTTTATACACACTATAAATATCTTTCGGATAACACTAATAAGTTTCTTAGGAGGAGTCAAAGGTACATCTTGAAGTTAAAGGGAATGCTCAAAGAACAAGAAGAGAGTTCTAAATTAGAAGAAAAGGAAGAAGAGATCATAAGACTAAAGAATGGAAAAGAAGATATAAACGTAGATGATGAGATTAGAAAAATTTTTGAAACCATTGTCCATCTCAAAACCCAAATTGAAGAATCCAAAAGAATAGAAGAACTATTGAAGATTCAAATAAATGAAAAGGAAGAGTCATGTTGTAAGTTAGAAGCTGAAATTGTTGACCTTAGAGAGAAGATAGAAAAGTCAAACAAATTCTTGAATAGCTCACGAATCTTGGATGATATCTTGGAAAGTCAAAGGTTATCATGTGATAAATCAGGTCTTGGATACAAAGGAGAAGATACACATGCTGAACAAAGCACCTCAAAGAAGCATGAGGTAATTCCATCAAAGAAGAAAGACAATGTTGCAAAACAACCATATACACAAGGCAAAGAAAATTTCAAAAGAACAAATCAAGGAAGACATCAAGAAGCACACCAAAGCAAAGGTATGAAAGTATTTTTCATGGGCATTGTTATTCATGTAATGGATATGGTCAAAAATATTTTGAGTGTATATCTTATGAAAGGAGATATAATGGAAGATTTTATAACACCATGAGGTGTTGGAGATGTGATCAAGTAGGACACATTGCTATTCACTATAACACCATGAGATTCTACAACTGTAGTAGATTTGGCCACAAATCCTAGGAGTGTTGGAACAAAAGAAGAAAGTCAAGCTAGATCTATCCTGTGCAGTTATAGATCTGATCTAAGACAACAATATAAATAACAAGATAACATCAACAGAGATCAAAGCATCAATCACACATACACAATGTAAGATATATGTGGTTCACCCTCCCTCAAGGGCTATGTCCACAGAACTGTTCTTATGATTTATTGAGGTAAAGCATACAGTTCTTGTCTACGCTCTCATCTAGTAGATCTTCTTTCATCTCTCTCTTTCTCTCCCCTCTCCTATGCACCCAACTGCAAGACTTGATCTCTACACATAGTTGAATATCTTACAATACCATAAGGCTCTCTCTCTTGGTGCTTATCTCTCTTAATACAGTAATCTCTCCCACAATAGAGTTGAATCAACAACAATATCTTATCAATACTCAATGAACAACCCGACCCAGGTCCTCTTGACCTTTATTTATACATTACAAGACCTCATCGACAGCCTTAGGCCGAAACCTAAGTGCCAAAACCCTAGATATAAAAACCCTAGGTGTCTAAAACCCTAGGTCAACTCAACCCACTTTTTCTGGGCCTTGCCAGCTTGCCTTCCCTTCCTTCTCACACAGTGCTCCAAAGCATACAATGGTGGCTTTTTCCACTTTATGAGTTGTCCTCAATCCATCTTCCTTGCTGATCTATCATCCTCAATCTCCTCATACAACGGCTTTCTTTTCTGCACTTCACTCCATCTTTTCTTCCCTTTTGCTCACTTCGACCCAGTGATAGTCACTGTGTCTCCCGCGAAGCTCACTTTTTAACTTTTCTTCCTTGTACTTTGCTTCCTTCCATAACCAAGGGCCAACAGGCCCCTAACACTCACCTATGAATCGTCCCAAGGCACTTCGGATCTGGTTCCTCTATTTTTCTTCGACTTGGACTACGCAGTGTAGCCTTTGCTTTCTACTTTGTGCCTCCTCTCCCTTCTTGTGCAGACTATCTTTTCTGTGTCTGGTACCCGGTTCCAAATGCACCTGGTACCTATACCCTTTTCTCCTTGCTTCTATTGAGAGATGCAAGGCAACTAGTTGTCATAGTACAACTTCAGTCGACTTCCATTCACCAATCCTTCCTTCCATTTTCCATTCAATGTCTTTAGCTATCCAACTCCTCCTTTTGTAACATAGGCAATCTCATATGGTCCTAGCCAATGCATTCTGAACTTCCCAAGGTATTTTATAAATTTACTGTCATACAACAGCACTAAGTCACCTTGCTTGAATTCCTTCTTCTTGATGTGCTTGTCATGAAAGGCCTTCTCTCTTTCCTTCTGAACTTGTTGATGGAACCCAACAATGAATCTGTCTTCTTGCAGTTCAACCAATTGTGCAAGCCTCTCGTGAACAGTGCCAATATCATCCATGTCTGTAAACACAACAATCCTTAAGCTTGGTACCAAATATTCCATCGGGACAACAGCTTCAAGACCATAAACCAACTTGAAAGGGGTCTGCATTGTTAATTTCTTGCGACCATAAACCAACTTGAAAGGGGTCTGCATTGTTAATTTCTTGCAAGTGATTCTATAGACCCATAGTACTACAGGTACTCTTAGATCCCAGTTGTCCCTATTGACACTGAATTTTTTTGTCAATGTTGTCTGTGAGATCGGAAGAGCGTCGTGTAGGGAAAGAGTGTAGATCTCGGTGTGTGCTCTTCTGATGGTGGACTGCAAATTCTTCAGTCAGGGCTTCAACTGTATTATTGATGAAATGTGTGCCTTGATCACTCATAAGAATTTTGGGGCATACGACCCTCATTATTATGTCATCAAATATAAAAAAAACAACTGTAGTTGCACTACATTCCTTGACTTTTATGGCCTCAGCCCATCTGGTTAAGTATTCTATCGCAGTAATGATGTACCTTGATCTTGTGCATTTCCTTGGTGGGTTTATAGGTCCTACGAAGTCAATGGCACACTTTTCAAATGCTTGTAGGGTCATCTGAGGTGATAATGGCATTTCATCTTGTCTGGATGGTTTCCCAACTCTCTGGCATACATCACAGGCTCTAGCATAATCCTTAGTATCTCTGTGTAAGGTAGGCCACCAAAGGCCAGCTCGCAGGACCTTCTACGCAGTCACTCTCCCTACGTAGTGTCCTCCTACGATGCCTTCATGAGATTCTGCAAGGATCAATGGTCGCTCTGTCTCCATAACACATCTTCTTAGTATCTCATCAAGTCCCATTTTGTATAGCTGACCAGCTATAAGTGAAAATTCTACAGTGCGCACCACGATTTGTTTCTTCTGGGGAATTGTATACTCACTAGGTGCCATTCCTGTTGATAGGAATTGGACTATGTCTATGGAGTGGTCATCAATATTCCTAATTGTGAGCATCTGTGCATCTGACAGTGTATCCTCCAAACTAGTAGGTTTTTCACCATGTTCCAACCTCGACAAGTGGTCAGGACCCTTGTTCATTCTTCCTGGATTAACTATGATTTCATATTCTTGAAATAGTAGAAGCCATCTGCATGTCCACCCCACCAACACTGGCTTGTTGACAAGGTAATTCAACGTAGAATGATCTGTGAACATTTTAAAGTATCCTCCCAACAAGTAGTGTCAGAATTTTTGCAACGCGTACACCATGGCTAATCCTTCTCTTTCTATAGTGGTATAGTTAATTTTGGTTGTAGATAGATTCCTGCTGGAGAAAGCTAACAGATGGTCGATATCCCATTCTCTAGGTTTTTCCAGTACTGCTCCTAATGAAATAGAAGATGCATCGACATGAACATGAAATTCCTTGTTCCAATCTGGAAAAACTAGAATCGACGCAG
>CBVK0101971280.1:0-10924 GCA_900067695.1 Picea abies | reverse complement strand
GGATTGAATGATGCTATCAATCTTCCTATACATTTTTCGCATGGCTTGAGTAACAAAATCCCATATGTTGGTGTTGAATGAAAATTGGTTGAGGAGGTATTCCATGGATTCCTCTCACTGAGAACAAGAAGGGTAGGCTGAGGGGCCAATGAAGCCTCATTTTCTAATATTATCCCATGTAAGAACGCAATTATGGACTAGTAACCAAAGAAAAATGATTACCTTGGGCCACAGTTTTGATTTCGAAATTCCATACTAGATTTTGTCATTGGGATGTAGGTGAGACCAAGCCATAAGATTGTATCCCTCTTTAATGGTAAAGGTGCCTAGAGTTGAGTGACCCCATCAGAGAATGTTTGGTCCATGACAAGCACAAAATTTCCTCAGAGAAGCCTTAGCCTACCATGGTCCTAAGTGGCAATCCATTGGCAAAGTCAGATCCTTGTGAATTAGTTTCCATTCCCTCCAGAGAAAAGGAGTTGTGGTCTTCCAGAGGTCCGTTAGTCGCATGCTTCCATTGTGCTGCATTTGGGTATGGATTTCCTACATATGTTCCTAAAGAAGCAAAGGTGGCATTTTCTGCCAATAATCCAACTAGAATAAAGCGTCACGACCATCCCTGATCTCCTATAAGTCATGCTCTTGTATGAATGTGCTATGCTTCCAAGCCGCATTCCAAATAAGGGAGCCCAAGAGTTGCTCGTTCTATCTAATGAGTTTTCCCTGCTCAATTTGAGGGGTGTATTTCTTTCTCCATATACGAGCCCAAATATATTCTGGGTGCTTCAACCATCTACACCAAATTTTAGCACCCAACATTTTGTTTAACAAGCTTGGATATCGCATCCCGAGTCCTCTAGAAAGATTTGATTTGCAGAACTTATCCCAACTGACCAAGGCCCATTTGTGACCTTCATTATGACCCTGCCAAAGAACTTTCTCTGAATGCAGTGGATGGTGTTTAGCACTGATTTGTGGGAAACAAGTGTCGAAAAGAGGTAGATGGGGATAACTTGGAGGATTGATTTAAGGAGGGTCAAATGACCGAAAAGGTTTAGGGAGTGAAAGGTCCAGGAATTCAAATGATGGGTTAGGGACTGTATGAGAGGCTCCCAAGAGATACTACGCAAGGAAGTATCAATTAGAGGGATGCCTAAGTATTTTGACGGAAGGGAATTTCGAGGGAAACCAAGAATGTGTGAGATATGGTTTTGGATGGTGAGAGGGGTATTAAAGAAAGATTTGGGATTTTTCAGAGTTAATGGAAGTTCCCAAGGCATCACTGAAATCATTTAAAATGCTATGAATCTTGAGGGATTCCTTTTTCATGGGTGATCCCATCATCATGGTATCATCCACAAATTGGATATGAGAAACAGTTGGTTGAATCCCATGTAGGGGTAGGTCGCGAAGCGAGTCTTCAATGATGGAGGCTTTGATATAGTGACTTAGGCATTCAACCATGATAACAAAGAGGAAGGGGAAAATGGGATCCCCTTGATGCATACCTCTAGAAGGAGAAAAAGTATTTGAAGGAACACCATTGACTAAGGTGGAGAAGAAATTCGAGGAGGTTAGGTTGAGAACCCAGTTGATCCATTCATTGCAAAACCCATAAGCTAAAAGAAGAGACTCAATGTACTACCAACTAAGTTTGCTAAAGGCCTTTGATAGGTCTAGCTTGAGGATCATTCATGGAGTATGGGAGGATTTTAAGGAGCGAATTACCTCATGAGCTAGAATAACATTGTCCATAATATGACACCCCTCTACATAACCAGACTGCTCTTTAGAAATAATGAAAGGAAGAAGAGGTTTAAGATGTAGGACCATTACCTTGGTTATTATCTTGTAGATGACATTGCATAGAGAAATTGACCGGAACTGCTTGGGATGAGAGACCCGCTCCTCCTTCAGGATTAAGGTAAGAAAGGTTGCGTTAAGAGCTGGTAAGACACCTCTTGAGATGTTGAAATATTCCACTAATTGTCAGACTTCTTCAAGGACCATTTGCCAACAATGGTGGAAGAAGTCGATCGTAAAGCCGTCAAGACCTGGAGATTTTCTAGCGAGCATTTCTTTTATTTCCCAGTCCACTGATTCGATGGTGATAGGTCTTATCATCACCTAATTTTGTTATTAGGTAACTAGAGATGGAATATGCTGCATGATTTTATTGATTCCCTATGATATTTATGGACAAGGTTTAGTTAGTATATCCTGATATTAGTTGACAAGTTCATTTTCCATGCCCTGATGATCCAATATATATTGACCTTGATTATTTTCTAGTAGTTTTATTTGATTGACATGTCTACTCTGAATCATGGATCGATGAAACATTTTAGTGTTCTTCTCTCCCTCTTTGAGCCATTGTACTCTATATTTTTACACCAAAGAATTTCCTCTCTCGTGTTTCTTTCCTCCAACTATTGTTTTAGATGTTTCTCTTCTTCTTGAAGAGAGTTATTTCTTCCTTGGGTTATGATTTATTTTTGTATCTCTTCCATACATTGTTCTAGAGATCTCTGATCTTGGAAGATGTTACCAAAGACATCTTTGTTCCAGTCTCACAAGCATTGTTTAAAATTCTTTAACATCTGTTGAAATTTGTACATCAAGGTTCCATGGGAAACTGATGCATTCACCCACCATATGGAAGCATTTTTTCTGAAAATGTGTATTAGAGAGCCATAAATTTTTTAAGCTAAACAACTTGTGATGGGCTGAGTTGACTAGATCTACCCATAGCTAAATTGGCTAGTGATCCGAACCAGAGCGAGGAAGAATACTAGCTTCCATGAGAAGACATTCCAACATTAAAGTTTCAGAAACTAGGAATCTGTCAAGTTGACATAAAACTTGTTGTGAGTCAGAACATCGATTCGACCAACTGAAGGTTCCATTATGGGTTTCTAAGTCAATTAGATGGATATCATTGATTACTTTTTGTAGTCCTTCAATTTCCTTGTCCAATATTCTAATTCCCCCCCTCTTTTCCTCTAGGGAAAGGATAATGTTGAGGTCAGCACCTAAATTACACCTCCTGTGATCCACAATGGTTCCCAGGAAGGAAAAAATCTATAGAAAGGAATCATTATCCTGAGGGGATTGAGGACCGTAGGAATTTTTAATAAACCCTTCTTTGCTAGAGTCGATGGCATAGTAATGTGCAGTAATAGTCCATTGGGTAGAGTAAAAATTTTCCATTACTACAGTTGTTGGGCTCCATAAAATTGCAATCCCCCCTACTGCTCCTATAGATTCATTGTACACAAATTTGCTTTATCGCCAACACTGTGAGAATGTGTTTTCAACTACTGCATCAATGCATTTCATTTCCTGTAAGAGTAAGGTATATTGATTTTCTTCCATGATATTGTTTTGAAGAACCCTCTTCTTGGTTCTTCCATTCAAGCCTTTAACATTCCATGAGATAATATTCATGAGGAAGGTGGAGGGGGGGAGTTGAAGAAGCTCTTAGTGAGATTTTGGATATTCCCCGAGCTAATTATTAAACTACTTACCTCTTGGATGAGTTGTTGGGTAGTTTTCTTCCTCGTCTTTTCCCTTCTTTTGGAATTTTATGATTATCCTTTGGCAGGTTTGAATGGATTCCTAGACTGCCTCTAGATCTGGATGTCACTCCTACAACGAAGTTCAAATAGACCTTGTGTACCTTGTGTAATTTCTCCAGGGGGAGAGATTGCAACTCCTTCTTGTGATATGCCTCCTCAAATATCTCCAGATTGATCTCTGCTAATTCCCTATCATCTAGTTGCATGTCCGTGTCCCCTCTATCCTCTTTGAGTTGATCCTCCCTAAGTGGTACTTTTCTTATGGGTGGGGTAATCTACTCCAAAATTGGTTTCATAGTCTCTTTAGCTTTACCTTTGGTATTTTCCTTACCTGTATATTGATGGCGGTCTTCCACTACCTGAGTGTTCAGGAGCTGATTTAAGACTTCATAGGAGTTGCTTGTCGACAGATTCTTGCCCGATCTTGGGGTGGGTTTTTTCTAGTGTTTCTTTTTCCTCGCATAAAATTGTGTGAAGCCATCTTTGGTTTTTTATAGTGCTCCCTCTATGGATATTTGTTGGGAATTTAGGGGAAAATCCCTAAATAAGTGGTTGTGTTCATGATATTTTCAACATCTGAAGGGAATGTGCTCATAATCAATGGTTAAAACTCATTTCTCATCCTGGTACTCTAGGGTTATAGATCTGGGTAAAGGCTTGTAAATGTTCATATAGACGTAGATGCAAGCATAAGAGGTATATCTTATCTGGCATGTTGCCATAGATTATTTGACATAAACACCCAGGGTATTTCCAATACCAACAATAATTTCTCCAAGCCAGAACTCTTGAGGGAAAGAATAGAGATTGATCCACACTGGGGAATAGGAGGAGTATTATTTTTACGAGATGAAATGATCCATCCAAAACTGTAGATAAAGACCAGTTGAATAAAAAAAATAGGGTCCATTCTCAAAGATTTTGTCCTTTTCTTCAAGATTATAAAAAATGGTCCTGAAGAAACCCTTGGATCCCAATCGAATCTCATAGTGACCCTTGGGCTTCCACTAGGTGTTGATCCACCTAAGCAAGTCTCGTTCTAAGAGCCATAATCCTAAGAATTTGTTGATGAGGGCGTGATATTTGATAAATTGAGTGTGTTCCCCTACCCTGGTTGACTTTACCACATACCTTGGTGTTGCAGAAGCCTGAGGAATACATTTTCCTGGCTCCCAAACATGAGTCACTTTTGAATGGGAGGATTCAGCCTCGACCTCCATTGTTTTGTCCTTTTGCAACTCTTCTTGGTAGATATGTTCCCAGAGGTGAGGTGACGACTCAAATGGCGGTCACGAGCTAGTGATTCTGGATGGATCATTTTTTGTTGTGTTTCGATATGAGGGGGATTTCACCCCCTCCATGTTGGCCATTCAGGCGTGATCGAAAAATTACAAAGATGAAAATCATAGTGTTTGGTCTACTAGAAGCTGAGATATTCAGATGCCCTTAGTCACTACAAACATCAAATAGATAGGTACTATTAAATGATATTCCAAAAAAAAAATAGGGAATGTAACTTCACTTTTCCTCTAGCACATGTCAAGTCTTGTCTTCCACTTATCTTCCATCACATCAATGCTAGTTGGTATGGTACAATAACATTATTCTGAAGTAAATAAAGGCCCCCACAATAAAAGTAAATTGCCAAACAAGATTAAGTTCAACATTTATTCATTTTTCCTTTAAATCTAATATGATATCTAGATCATGCTCAGACATTTATGTGCTCTTTGTCCAAAAATTACAAGATCGATGTAGTGTGAAAGGGAGTTCATTTGATTCTCGAGTCATTCATTCTTTTCACCATTAGTATTAAAATTCTACGTCATATAATACATTTACGATGCACAGAGTTAGGATGTTGACTTCTAAGGTTTGCGCCACTTTTCTCACCTCCAAATCCCCTGGTTCAAAACTCAAAGACAAGTTGCAATGTAAACAAAGTTATTTGTGGATATGTCACTCACCAGAGACATACATTTGATGGGAAGTTTGAAGAATAACCCTTCTTATGAAATTTTAATATGCATCTTGTACTTCTTCAAAAATGGGTAAAAATGAAAATGAGCTTCTTTTCAGACGACCATTGTTTAAATAACACTTCTAGGATGTGTTGGGATCCCTTTGAAATGTTGTGGCGTTCTCAATTTTAATCCTTGATTATAAGATAAAAAAAAATTATTATATAAAAAACAGATTAAGTCATTAAAGGCAAGTTGAGTTGGTGAAAGTGAGATATTGTTAAATAATTTATTAAGATTTGATTCTTCATACATTATGAGGTCATTCACTTATAAAGAGGTTGGAACGTCCTTGCAAGGGGAATTATTTTTGTCTTAAGTCATGAATTCCATACATAAGGTCGAGTGGTATATGCTTCTGATGCAAATAGAATGGGGTAGGTCCAAAATCACTAGTAACTCACAACTAATACACCCATAAATTTCAAATTTAGAATATATAGACATCATTTAGGTAAATACCTCTTTTGTTTTTCCAATAAAAATCAAACTCGTGATTACATTTTGCATGAATGCTCAAGTCAAATCACCTAGACATACATTACATATTAGTAAAACAACACAGGAAGGTGCACATCTCAGATCAATAATGGCATATAGGCCACACAATTGGTGTTCAACCTATTTGCAATGCCCTTTCGCATGCACAACTCTTCTAAGTGTATTCCTTTCTTCTCCTTCCTCATGATATCTAATCATTTTATATAAAGATGTGGTATTTACTAATGGATGCCATGCATGCAATAGAATGTCATTTGGATTAAACTTGGAATGCTAGCATTCACCAATATTAAATTGCTTGCTTGTTTTTCTGGGTTACCCAACTCCCACTATGTCTACTTTGTGGCATCCCACGTCTTGATAGATAGTGGATGTTTGTAACCTAAGAGTTTAAAAGAGGCATCAACTTTTAGATGAATCTCAATCCTTAAAATAAATGAAATGGAATAAAAGTAAAAACTTGGTACCTGTGTATTAAAAAATGAGAGAGATTAATAGCATAACATAGGCACAAAAAACACATAATAAGTTCATACATAAATACAATGTTTACCCTGGAAAACCTTAACCAGGAAAACCAACACTCAAGATATATATACCTTATACAAGCTGGCCAAACACCAGGCTACTTGAGGGATCTCACAATGGAGTTCTTCAAGCCTTTAAATAAACTTCATCACATCAAATACCATGGGCTCGTAAACCACCAACAATAAACCCATCAATGACCATATCAATGTTATCTTATCTAATATATGACCAAGTCTAACCCAACATTCACCCCTTTAAGCTTAACTTGAAATATTCACCTACCCCCCTCAAAGTTTATTTACTAGTTCCAGGAATACAACATGCCCCCCCATCACTTAAGTCTAGGTATAAACTTTATACAGGTGAATCATTAAATCAAGGGTACACATGCCTAAATAGGTCTTACAACGATATTCCCATTTACATGTGATAAAAGCCAAGTCCATTCCCAAGCACATTATGCTATGAAACATCACCCAATTTAATCCAAATTAAGCACTCCTTAACCAAGTACTTTGTCCATGTTCTTCTCCCTATGCTCCACGTCAATTCTTAGCTACTCCAAGTATCTTCCTAAGCACTTATACCCTAAATGAACTCTTACATAGCATTGGATATTAACTCAACATTCCCTTCATGCATCCCACTCTCATAGCACATAAAATTCCAATGTGATTTGCAAGTTATAGCTACAAGTCCTAATTAACCCCATAGTTAAAATCCCTCGCTTTTGGATGAATGATCTTGAGATTCAGTCTCAACATATCTTGAAGTCCTCTTTAACTCACTCATCATTCCAAGTTGCAAGAATCCCATCAAGAAATACAATCTTTGCATGTTTTATTAGTTCCTCATTGAGTTGAATGGAAGACTCTACAAATGAAACCTTTGCAATTTTGTGACAACCAATTTCCAGCAGCTAGCAACATCTCATTAGGAAACCTCTTCTCTATTGTGGCCCACTCTGTTGATATTACAATTCCAGGTAGCATTGTAACACAATATCTCTTCATTTTCTTTGAAAACCTATGTAATAGGATATCGTCTTGTCACTATTGTTCTTCCATCAACCTGCTCTCTCATTTCCTTCACAATATTGACCAATTCATACTCAATAACAGAAAGGCTAGTTCAACGACATTAATTCTTCTTCACTTCTCTATAGAAAGACACATCGCTCCCCTTAACATATCGATCTTTGCATTTCAGATAATTAGATTTTCCCACTCCTTCATTATATCAACTTGTTCATTCCTGGAAATAATGATGATCCCAATATCATTACCCACAATGCACTATGTAATGCAAATTCACAAAACTGGGTGCCATTAGGGTGTTCCCTCTACAACACCAGATTGGAACTCACAACCCTCATGACCAGCGTATTCCCTGTGTTTCCTGACTGCAACCATGACCTTCATGACCAACGTATGCCATGTGTTTCTCGATTGTAGCTCATTCAACTTCAATAACATGGGCTTCTTCAAAATCATCTTCATCATTATCATCGCCATGCCAATAATTATAAACCCAGTCATTTTTTTCCTACTCATATCAAGGTTTTGACTCTTGCACACACCTTCATCACTACTCAAGACCTTAAAAAATGGCAGTCCAGAAAAATGTATTATTCCCTCAACTTCGAGAGAAACGAAACCCTAACAGATCCACCCAAGTCTAGAGTCTCATTGGAGAGTTCAGGATTGCCCAACTTTGATCCACTATCTAGGAATTCTCAGGCCACTGTCACTAGATATTTTGATTCTACAATCTCTGATACCACATGTTAAAAACTAAGAGAGATTAATAGAATATGATAGGCACAAAAAACACACAATAAGCACACATAAAACCAATGTGTACTTGGAAACCCTTAACTGGGAAAACCAACCCTCAAACTATATATCTTTATTGACCTTATCCAATCTCGCCAAACACTAGGCCGCTTGAGCCATCTTACAATGGAGTTCTTCAAGCCTTTAAATAGGATTCATCACATCAAATACTATTGGAAAAAACCATGGGTACCGAGTACCATGGGCCCAACCACCAATGAAAAAATCATCAATGACCATATCAAGTTTATCTTATCTACTCTGTGACTAAGTCAATATTAACCCAACACTTTGAATATCACCCCTAACAAAAGTCTAAACTATATTTGATTGGGACTTTGTCGTTATCTTCCAAGGAAAACTTATCGGGTGGGAAAACAATAGAATGGTAAATTGACAAAAGTGGTCAATTTTTACAAGGAATGAGGATGCATAAAGCAAAGACACAGGAAGATAATAGAAACATGAAGAAAAATAATAGAAAAAAATAGGATAAAGGGACAAAAATTTCACCCTTTTATAACCCCCCTCTTCTATTTCAACTTTGACAATTAGAACTCTGATTCCATCTCTATTCTCGATCCTCTCCTCATATCGTCATTCCAAAACCGTTACAATTCCTCCACTTCACTACTCTACCTAATTCAAGTGGCATTGTGTACCACCTTCATTGTCACATTCATTCTTTCAAATAATAGTTGTTATATGTTGACATGGATGATCATGGGAGGTGCCATGTAATTCCAGGATTTTGAACCTACTCATCATTCTTCACTCCCTCAAATATTTCTCTCATTCCATAAACAACATTGATCTGCCTCCCTTTGAATCAATGTAGAATTATACATCTCCCTCCCTCTGAATCACTATGTGTACCAATGATGGCATGACATAGGTGAAGCCCTATGATAGAGCTCAATTTGGAAACAAGGTGCACTTTGGTGTAATCCAATCCAATTCCCTAGTAAGTACTTGTATCGGTTTAATAACATCAATAAATTTGGGTGTCTCGATACCAATGTCTCTCTCACATCCATTCTATGTTAAATTTTCATTATCTCTTTTTACATTAAATGTACATGAATAAAGCCACAAGAACCATGTTTTCTTGTCCCTCCATCCATCTTCCCTTATAGGTCACTTTTATTGATCTAGATTATTTTTGGAACGAAATGAGAGTGGAGATATAATAAATAATTGTACAGAGATATCTCATATATCCAATAATATAACAGAAATGTATCAAATATGAAACCATAAACACAGAGATACAGTAATACACAATTTTGTATCAAATATGAAACCATAAACACAGAGATACAGTAATACACAATTTTCTGTTAATGAGAAAAAATGCACAAAGATTGTAGAAATACAGAGTGAAAGACTCACTAGAATGGTGGAATATTATCTTTGAGAAGACACGTGATGACTACTCGCATTCGTAAGAAGAACCTATTGATGGCGGGGTTGAATCTGTTCAACCAATCAGGCTACCTAAGATAACTGTTGTAGAATGAATTTTTGTGCTTTATTGCAATTTTGTCGACCTGATTCTATTGGATAGAAGGTGCGTGGTATGAGACTGTAGTGGTTGTAGTATCCTTCTATTCACCTTTCGAACCGATTGTGAAGAAACTAAATTTTGTAGTATGAGATACTACCTTGCAACATTGTTTAGGTGGGATAGTAGTTGGAAATACCTCTGGCATTCTGTAGATGACCCCCCAAAGTAACAATGACACTATGAGGTCAAGACTCATAAACAACATGGCACTTCCACATATATGGTTGGCCCAAGAGAACATCACAAACATCCAGTGTGGAAACATCACATAATACCTCATTCTTGAAGGGTTGGATGTTGTATGACAATCAACACTGTTGGCTAACACAAAGATCTTTTCCCCAACGAAGCCACCTGATTTTGTATGGTTGTGGGTGTGGTGTTGTTGACAATCCTAACTGTTTGACAACCTCTGTTGAGATGAGGTTCTTCTAGCTTCCACTATCAACAATCAAATGCAGCGGAGCCCCCTTCACCCACATCTGTGAATGAAAAAGGCACTCCCCCTCTTCACGATCCGTTGGTTCTTCTGGTTGAAATATTGTGTTTGCAACAATAACAGTAGGATCCATGTTGATGATCTGTCTTCTATCAGTATTTTCTGAATCATATTCTGAACCAGGATTCGACTCCTTGTCTTTGATATTGGCTACCATTGACTTTTTTGAGCGAAATTCATCGGTGTTGTTCCAGGGGACTTTGTGGAAATCACACCATTTTCCGGTGTCCTCCTTCATCTTTTCGTGACCCTTCTTTTCTTGTGTTTTAGACTGGTTTTCATGACTTTGTTTGTTAGGGTCATCTTTCTCATACTTTGGTTGTTGCAGATTTTCTGATCCAAACTCCCGTTTGTTCTGGTGCCTAAATTTCTTCTCGATTTTAACAACATAT
>CBVK0101971276.1:0-12925 GCA_900067695.1 Picea abies | reverse complement strand
CCTTTTGAAACTTCGTCCAACTAGTTATGGATCCTACAGGTAAGTTAAAACACCACGTGGAGGAAGAATTCTCAAAAGTGTAGGGGAACAACCTACAAACTACATCTTCATGTTGAACATTCATCAATTTGATAGCTAGTATGAATTTTTTGATATGGTCTTTAGGAAATCCTAAGGTTTTAGGGTCAAATTTAGGGAGTAACTTCTCTGGGTGTCGGGGGAGGTTATGTACTTAGCCAGGGATGGCCAAAGAATCTCTTACCAACCAAGTTTGATTATTCTTCGATGGGTTTCCCCTCTCTTCATCATGGTAATTTTTATCTTCCATGTTTGAGTTAAACTCTTCTTCTTCTGAAAACTCATTGGGCTCAGAGAAGTTTTCAGTTGGTGTTTCATGGATTTGATTAAGAGGATGTTTGATTTCAGTGAGAGTGAAATCTCTTAGGTCTTATACTATTTTCAAAAAAACCTGGTTGGGTGACTCAACCACTGGTCTTCTTATTTGTTTTCTTCGAGGAAGTAACAAAACTAAGGGCAACGCACCAATATGTTGGGCGTATTCTCTTGTGATTCTTCTGAATTAGTTCAATTCCTCGTGAGGAAGAGCATAATGTATATTAGGGAATAGATTTTCTTCCTTGTACTGGGGTGAATTACTCATTTCAGGAGTACTCATTGTGTGTGGGTTGTCTTGGGAATGACTAGCCATGCATGTGGGCTGTTTTGAATCTATAAGCTATCTGAAATATTATGTCAAATATCATGTCATCCATTCATTCTTCAGGACCTCCTTCGAGTGCCATTTCTGTTGAGGGTTCCTAAATCCATTTAACTCAACAACAGGAACCAAACCCGCCAACGAGGCCCAATTAGACTCTGCAATGTTTAATGGTGGAATGGTTCTCCAGATCTTGTGATTCGGCCAATTAATTGATGGGCATTACGTTCTCTTTTGAAGGTTTCTCCTTCGGTTCAGACGTTCTCTTTTTGTATTTTCTCTTAGGTGGGACCGATATAAGATAAAAGCCGGTATAAACCAACTAGGTAACAAAGTGGGAACAAGATTAACTACTGAAGAAGAGGATGAGCTTGGGATAACCTTTTCACTCTAGAATAAAAACAATGATTCTCTACCATAGGCCTAGTACTATTACATTAACTGTGTTAGTATTCCAATTATTGACTGAGAAATAATTTATCAGAAGAAAACATGCATGTGATAAACAATGACAAGTAAAATAATTCACTCAACTCTAATCATTGATCACATAATAAGACAATGATTTATCTTAATCATTAAAGAAAAGAACAGTAAAACATTGCATCAGAAAACTTATCAACATATTTAGTAGTTCTTACTCGTTACAACATTCATTCATGAGACAAAATAAGAAATAATTCTTCTCCAATACATCCAATCATACACGCTTTTGATGAAAAAACACAAACTTGTCTCTAGTCCCAAAAAGTAATTCTCAATTAAAGGCAGCTCCGAAATAGTTCTTAACAAAACCAAAAATGAGGGTCTTTGCAACAACCACCGACCTCTAACTAACTGGTCGATGCTCTTATTTATAACATAAAATTAACTAAAAATAACAATTAAATTGAATATAAGTAAACCAAAACTCACCACATGGCGCTTTCTTCTTTCGGTCTTCAAAATTCATCTAATGGTTTCATTTGAGTGGATGACTCTTGTTGTACTCCGACCACTGGAAAAAAAATCCTCGCACGTGTTAGCGTATGGAAACCTGTGCTGATACATCGAGGTCGAAAGGATCTCCTTGATATCTACTACATGTGCCTGATATTTGACTATTTTGGCACTTAACTATTGTAGCATTGCGCAAGCCTTGATCAGGTGCTTCATGAACTGTTGTACTTGCCCTAGCACCATGTTCGCCACCTTTTTTATCTCCACAGCCTAGGATGACTCTTGTTCGGTATGTAATTTGACGATGTCGTGCAAGTCGACAAAGCCATTAGGTGTACCAAATTCCAGAAGGTCGATGTATCTCATCGCTCAGTTGACCTTGGTCCAATTATTTTCACACTCAACCCAATTTTCTTGGATCTCCCGATGAGGCTCTTGGGCCATTCTCATCAACTATGTGGCCAATTTCTTTATGTGGTTGATGCTACTATCTCTAAGTGCCTGAATGTTGTGCTCTTCGGCGTCTCGGCCTTGCTGAACGATGCAGATGTAGTCAATCCTTTCCACACATTGGTGTTCTTTCTCATACCACCTCTCCATATCTTTACAAGTTGTCAATGCCATGAGGGTGTCTTCTTGCTATGAACAAATTCCGCTCATATGCAAATTTATTATAGGTTTCTTGGAACTCGTTCCTTAGGAACACCACGACTTGTGTGGTATCCTAGTAATAATTTTCCAAATGACACAGATGTTCTAACTCTTTTATGGAAATGACCAATTCCTCTTCATCCCTTTTTTCTCTGTCTAGAGTGGCATCTGATATTTCCATCGCTGTGGCGATAAGTTCGTATGTTTTGGAATGATTGGTATTTATCAAATTTTCCTCCATGGTGATGAAGATGGAGTGATCTAGAGTGGTCCTCCTTTTCTTAGTGGTTCTCTGCACGCTATATTTAATTTTCCAGTCATAAGAGATGGTGTGTATGTCGGCTACTTCATCCACGGGTTCAACGATTTGTTGATCTCCCCAGGTGAGTGTATTCCCCAGAATCCCAATGGTATATATTTGTTCAAGACTAGGTTCTTGAACTTCCTCCCCATGTTACGAAGGCCCGACTTCTATTTGTCACTCATCGGTGAGTTGAGTACCAATTGAAATTGAGGCATCGGGGGTAGGCTCGGTACTTAATTGATCATCGGTCATTGATACACCAATTTCCTACTGTGGAGCTTCTTCATTTTGTTCGCTTGACCCTGGATCATCCTTTGGACTGTCCACTTAGGTCTCTGGTGCATTGGACAGCTAAGTGTCTAAGACACTCTTGAATTCTTGTTGATTCTGTGGAAGCCCCTAAATTCGAGCGTCAGGATCTGGGGAAGATGTACTCTCTGTCTCCTTTTCCTCTACGATATGTACAAGGGTGACAAGCGATACCTCTAGGCTCTCATCATCATCATAGATATTTATTAATTCGTAGAGGGGGTTTGGTGCATTTGTTACCACTGATACCCTAACTGTCTTCGGATCAGCTAAAATACCCATCGATGATCCGGCCTGCAGCGTTGTGATTTCAGGGTCATCTATCCTGACGATTTCATCGATGTCTATTAGTTGAGGCCTGCTTGGTTCTATCTAGCTTTTATCGAGGTTGTCATCAAGGGACCCTGTCATGCTTGTGAGGTCCAGGTCATCTTGTAGCTGATCAATTATCTATTGCACTTGTTCTATCATTAGTAACACCCTCTCCCACTCATCTTGAGTCATAGGGAAACCTCTATCTTACACTAAGGCTACCAGGGGGACCTCTGCTACTCTGGCTTCTATCATTTCTTCTCTAGCTCTGAGGGTCCCTTGAGCCAATTGTTCTATGATCATCGCTTGTTCATCCAAGCTCATGGATTTTAACCTGGTCATTTTGGGGTCGGCCATCCTTTCCACCACTTCATCCTAGTCCTAGAAATTTTCTGTGAATACTTCATCTTCAAATTTTTTGTGGGTGTATGGCCAACAGGATGACACTTGCGAGGCATATTTCAAGACCAGGACCTTTGGATCATGCTTGTGGAATCGACTAGTCTAGAATCTGAACTCTAATTAGCTCAACCCTTCTTGTTTGGTTTGAGCGGTGTCCTTCACCATGTAGAAGCTTACATGGAAACCATAGGGTATGAACACCCTTTTCTTATCCTTGAATAGAGTGGCGTTGTAGCCTTGCAGGATGGTCTGGTAGCATATCCCTCCCACTACAAGCCGGTCATGGACATTCACTAGTAGGATATGAGTTGCTCCGGTGGCCCCGAATACCATGATGTAGGTATCACGCTCGTTCAAATACCAATGGACAACCTTTGATATTGTCTTTTTGGTTTCAACTGATAGTCTTAGGAATTCTTTCTTGAAAATAATAAAATAAATACGTGCGATGAGTTCATTGCAGATGAGGGAGTATATTTTTTGTACGTCTTCTCCCATAAGATGCTAAAATATACATGAACTGGGAGCTCTGCGACTTGTTGGCTCAGGTTCATGCCATTGAAAACGTTTCTGGTGCACATGACATCAAGTAGATATGAATCCATGTAGAATGTTGGTGTCTTTCCTTCCTTCTCCATTTGAGCCTGTTGTATGAAGATGCAAATTTGCTTAGAAGTGATGGCTCACCAATTGAAGCCACTCCCGAAAATGGCCACTGTGTAAGCTATAGGCATCCATGCCTCTGAAAACTTGGAGCAGTCATTTTCTCCATATAATTGGTATATGAGAGCCAATAGGTAGATGTATGGCTCCCTTAGGTTGGTCGTCTGGTACCAACCGATGCTCCGGTTGGTGTATTTATTATCTTGTCTCCACCATGAGGCAATTACCCAGCTGGTGGTATGGCACTCATAGAATTTTATGACAAAATTTGTGTTTAGTTGCTCCTCAGGGTCTCTAAGATTGTAATACTTTTGGACCTCTATCAGAAGGAAGACCTCGACACATCCACCACTATCATTGTTGATTAAACACTTTTGTGTGTCTGTGTGATCAATGAGCCACTGCATAAGTTATATATAGGGAAACACAGGGGTTCTTCTTGTTAGCATGTGTAGGTAGGACCGTCGAATATTCAAGAATACCTGGTCGTTGAGCGCTCTCACATCTGGGTCACTGTGTGGGATGTATTCCGGGAATTCGTCTCAAATGATCCTTTTGAAGAGTTCTCTCTAATGTGGGAGTGTCGTCTTGATCCTTGTGATTTCCTATGTGTCTCCAAAGGCCCGAGGTTGAATGGAAGCCTTCTTTGTAGATGTCTTAATAACTGGTTCGGGCCTCAGAGTGTATTCTAATTTTTTTGCGATCCCTAGAGAGGAACCTTCGCCTACCTTAGGCACCTTCAGCTTCGACACCCTCGATGATCATCTAATGTTTGTATTCCTTGGAGGCATTGTTCCTGCAACTAAAAAATCAAAGTTTAGATACTATGCAAAGAACATAACTAGATAACAAATATATAAATCGTAGCCACATAAAAATCACAGACTTGGATACATACCTGTAGAGCTTGCTAAACCTGGTTATTTGATATTCATGGGAGCTTTTCAAATTTTGAATTGCTTGTCTCTCTTTCTCCAGATGCTCTAAAACTTCTTTGCATGCAGAATGGTTTTTTTTATAATGGCTCAAGAGAATTTAAACCAGAGAAGAACTTACCGTGTTGTATTAACCATTTAATTCGGGTGATGAGTGAAATTCAAACAAATATGCCACTGAATCTCTGCAACTTAAATTCATTGTGGGTTGACGAAGGAGAAATGGAGGGTGATGTGGTCTATCTGTAATTTCAAATGGTTGTTTTGATTTGCACACGAAGTAGAAACTAATGTGGGATTTGGTATTAATTAACCCCTTAAATGCTCAAAATCTAATCATATCTAATGCTAAAACGTCCCATTGTGTCACTTTCTCAGTGGGTGGATCAAGGATCGACACTGTGCTATGAAAATTTTCATCAATGTCCCTCGCAAAATCTACAACGTCGATCAATCTCATCATACAGTGATGAAATGGAAAAAATGACTTGGAGGTGTGACTTGGACCTAGAGAACTAAGATTGGCTCGGGGTAAAACTAGGCCAGATGGTTCTCCAATCTAGAAAATACATCTGGCATTGAAGATAGGGGGCCTAATCCATGTGTATCAATTAGAGTTGGGGTTTTCATTAAGTCATTTGGTTTAAAACATACCTTAAATGCCGATTCCGAAAATTATTTGGGATCGACGATCGATGATACCTATCACATGTTTTTCTACGGATTATATTCCTCAAAAAAGTCCTGATGATGAAGTACATCAAGGATCGACGATTGGGGGGAAATATTTAGCGTGGTTAGAATGATCATTGCGATTATTTTAGGTCTTCCCCGATTCCGATAAGCGCATCGGGTAACGACTATCGACGATATCATTCCCTGCCTTGTTAACGTCTAATCCCTTTGTCTCTTATCGATGCTGAAGAGGAATCGACTATCAACGATATCCTTATGCCGAACTTTGGCACGAATGAAACTTACTTCTGCTGATGCCGATGAAGATCGACACTCGGTGACTGAGTTTTCCTGAGTGGCTCTTTTCTTTCTAATAATTCCTTCCGATGCTGAATCTTGAGCGTGTCGAGTGAAGTGGATTGGTTGTTGATTTGTTATTTAAGTGTTAATCCTTTCTATTTCATGGGGTTTTATAAATATAAAAAAACTTGAATATCTAATGAAAGTCAGATGAACAATAAAATACAAAACATTTCTCAAAAGGAAATCGAATCAGATAGTGAAAATATCAAGTGGTGCCCAGAAAGGTAAAAAAATTGACATAGGCTTTTTAGGGTGTGTTGAGTGCTCAACATGTTAGAACTTTTATTTTTTAGTATTTGTTGGGTTTAGTTAGAATCATATAGATATTTGATATGTATACATCTTGATCTATTTATGTGTTGCAGGATATTATTTTTATTGTTATACGTTTATGTTGTTGATAGTTTTCTAATTTGTTTAAACATGCAAATTGAAATGTGAAACTTTCGTATGTGGATACTAGTTCAAAATTATGTATAATAGATACAAGGCATCGTGTAAATAAACATACATTTCTTAATTGAACATTAATACATATAAGTATTCTCATATGGAATTTGTAATGTATATGCATGGATATGAGATATGCGATATGCAAATGACTATAGTGTTGAGGTACTAAGGCATGGCATGGCAAGTCATGGAAAGAAAAGGCATGGCATGGAAAGTCAAGTCAAGGCAAGGCACAAAATGGAAAAGAAAGGAATGGCATGGAAAGGTAAGGCAAGACATGGAAAGGCAAGGCAAGGCATGGAAAGGCGTGGCATGACATGGAAAGGAAAGGCAATGCAAGGCATGGCAAGGTATGACAAGACAAGGCAAGGAAAGGCATGGCATGGAAAGGAAAGACAAGGAAATGCATGGAAAGACATGGCATGACAAGGAAAGTCATGAAAAGGAATGACATGGCAAGGAAAGTCATGCCATGGCATGACATGACAAATCATGGCATGTGAAGTGAAGGAAAGGAAATGCATAACAAGTGAAGGAAAGGCAAGGCACGACATGCAAAGGAAAGGCATGGCATGACATGACATGGAAAGTCAATAAAAGGCATGGTAAGGCAAAGCATGGAAAGGAAAGGTAAGGGAAAACAAGGCAAGGATGGGAAAGAAAGGCAAGCAAAGGAAAGCCAAGGATAGGAAATCAAGGCAAGCAAAGGCAAGGCAAGGAAAGGCTAGGAATTGATCCCATACTTTGTTTTGGATGCCCCATCCACTTGGAATATTTCACATTCATCCATGGATTTAGATACCTTGGAATTCACACATGTGGATTGGTTGCATGCATGAACATTCTTGGAGGTAACATTCCATGTGGACGCTTGGCATTTGAATTCGCTTGATGCCTATTTTTGGTGGTGTGTCCTGTTAGCACATAGAAGTGTAGGGGGGTAAAAAACACTTTGGTTTTGTTTCTTGGAGTCATAGGGTTTTATAGGTCTTAGTTTTTGTGTCTTTTTTTTGGCATAACAAAGTTATTTTTAGCCTTGGTTTAGAGTTTTTATGTCATAGAATGTCTAACAGTTTCCTTGAAGTGTGTTATTTAATTTCAAGCTTGGCTCTGCAAAATGGCACTGCAAACTGGTGCTGAAAACTGGATGAAGAATATTGTTCAAGATTGGATATCTTTCTCTAAGACCAGCTCAAGATCACAAAGAAACAACATTAAATCCATATTTATCAAACATTTCTTGACGATTTGCATGCTGCTTAAAGGTTGAAAGAGGAGTTTATGCTGCTTAAATTACTAGCACTGCAAACTGTTCAATCCCATTTGCTACCAACTTTCAAATCCACTTCTATGGAACTCTAAACTAAGCCCACTAGTCAAAATTTTTATCCTAAACTCACCTTATTATTTCCTCTGCAAATCAATAAATTTTCCCTCTTATATCTCAGTGCTGCAAACTGATATTTATGTTGTTGAAACCCAGTTATTAGCAAGAAGCTTCAATTATCTCCCTTTTATTACAAATCCTAGTGGTTGTTCCATTATCCCTCTTGTTTGAAGAATTATCTATCTCATACCCTTGATGTTCATAAAGTGGTGTATGTAAATCTTTGGCAAGGAGATCTTTAGAAAACATTTTTGTCATTAAAACTCTAATTTCCTGTGTGCTATGTTTTCACACACCTAGCTATCATAACAAATTGCATAAAGTATTCTTCCAGTAGAGGTTATGGATAGTCAACAAAACAAAAAGAATCTCTAGAACTAAAAGATAAAGAAATTTATCTTACAAAATATCCAACATCAATTTTTTGTCAAAGTTTATATGTTATATGTCTGTACAACATTTTGGTGATGGCCATGAGTTTAAAACCATCATTAACAGTTTTGGTGCTTTCCTCCAGTTATATATCAATATTATGAAGTTTTTGCAGCATGTTTGGAATCCCGACATAATATTTTAGGTGTTGAATCTTTGCAAAAGTGAAACATGATACTTCAGAAAAGTTCGTAGTTCCTAGACTCACTGGCATTGTGAACTGGTAATTTATGACATTTTGTAAGAAATTAGCACACAACAGAGGATTGTTTTGATCATAAATTTTGAATGCCAATATGGGTTCCTATGAAATTTTGTGTGGAGGAAAAAAATGATGTTTTTGATTTGATGACAAAAAGTCAGCCTGACCCAGTCGTAGTTTGGGAGAAAATTCAAAATCATCACCTACAAGAAAGTTCTCAGCGCATGCTTTCAATGGTGTTGCAAAATCTAACAATCTAAAAAGTCCAAGCTATGGGAAGACTTCCAACAGTCAAGGAATATTAGAATGGTCTCCTAACAATTATTTGGACATGAGGGACATGTGTTCCATCTCTAGATCAAGCATAATGACCTGTTTCAAAAGGCATTTATCGCAATTGACAAGATCCCAAAAAATATGAATTTGTTAGGTTTTTGTTGGAATCTTTTGTAACAAGACTCCTAAATGGATGAGGGTCCTATGCAGCTCCTTGGTTTCAACCTCATTATGGTAGATAGGGATCATTCACTATATATGAAAGGGATTTTGATAAGGAAAGGGTTGGATTCATGATCCAAGAGAGGAGAAAGCTAGAGGAGTAGTTTAGTTACTCATTTGTAAGACTTAGGGTGTATTTGTAATGACATTTTCTACCATTAAACATTTATGAGAGTTGTTATTAGTTTGTTTTCTTTGTTTTCCATTTCTTTGTTATCTTCTTGCTTGAATATATTGCAGGTTTTGAGGATCATAGCTTCCATTGATTGAATGATTCATGAACAACAAAGGATCTGTTGTTGCTTGCCCATTAAATCATTTTTTTTTGTTTAGGCAATATCTAATCTGTTTGCAGAAAGGATCTATGTACAATGAATGTTCTTCCTTTTTTCATATTCATTATTCTTTTACTCATCATTATATATCCCCCTTTTTTGGTATACAATTTGATTTCCTTTGAACTGTAGGATGTTATAAGTCCATGCCTAATGGAATGATTCCACAGACAATTTGTTTCCTTCTCTCTTTCTTTCCCAGTCTTACCGATCCACCTACCCAAACCATTCAATCCATTTATATTCTGATGGGTACTAGGCTTACACCTACAATAGTCTAGGTGTGACTTCTAGTGATAACATGTCCCCTTCATGAGCATTATTTTGTGCATACTACAACTATTTTTGGATGAGGGCGAATTACTTTGAAGAGGCTAATGTCCACAAGATGTGACATGGTCAACCATGGATTGAGGATAGATCTAACTAATTCATTATTATAATATTTACATTATTATAATATTTATTTGACTTGTCATGGAGTTAGTTAGCAAATAATCATATTTTATTGTATAAGAGAAGAGGCTCACTCTATAAAGAAGAGTTCTCTCTATCCATTGTAAAGGGTGGAGAATTTGGGTATTTAGGAGCTCTCCTCTTGGGCTACATTTTAGAACATTTTGGTAAGCTTAAGGGAGAATTTGCGGTATATTTTCATTTGATGTGAGGCTTTACTGTGCACTCATGTTTTATGTTTTGATTTTGTATTAAGAAATCCTTGTAACTTGTTGTGATTTCCATTATAATGAACCATGCTTCATTTTGGATAGAGTAATGTGAGGTTTCAAATCTATTATTTCTATTGTGAATATATTAGCCGACAAGATTGTTATTATTGGTTCCTGGAGTCTTAACTAGGATGGGTTTTCAATCTTTTGTCAAATTTAGGTAATGAGAATAATTAATTGCATATGGATTTAGCACTTAACAATATTTTCCACAATAAGATATTTGTTAATGCATAACACAAGTATTTATAATAAATTTAGAAAAAATGAACTATTCTTACTTACATAGACTTCATTAACACTTTAAAAAGAAATTAATCCAATTAAGTAAATTCATACATTCATAAAAATAATCAAACACTTTGAAATTCATACATTCATCAATAAAAAAGTGTGCCATGAAATACACACACACACACATATTCAACATCGTCTAAATTGTACATTTTTTACAAAATGGCACCTCATTCCCAATATACAAAACGACAGCAAGTGCCCTAACATAAAAAAACAACCATATTGTGGCCTAGATACAAAATGATAGTCATTGGTCACTCATTGACCACTTCTACCCTAGCCACCCTTAGGATCATCCTGAAAATCAATCTTTCTTCTCTTTCTAGAAAAAACATCTACAGTGGTTTTTGGCTTGGGAGTGGTTCGTCGCTCAAGAGACTACACAAAGAAACATATTGTTATAATTTTTCCCCACAATGAATTAAAATAATTACAAAATGATACTTTGTAATTCAACATAAGACAAATCATCGTAGATGGTACTAGAAATCATGAGGGTGTTACCCTCCTCCGCGACCCCTAATCTCTCAGCAATACCACCCTGCGTCAGTTAAAATGATCGAATCATGAAATTTAAACAAATATCCATAAATCAATTCCATTCATGATACATACAATTGATCATCAACACATTATATCACCATGAATATCTCAGGCCTCGATGGAGAGTCACTGACATATGGAGTACTCAGTTGTACAACCTGCTTTGAGGTAACCTTTGTGGAAACCTCAGTGGTGGTGCATATGTAAATGATAGTGGGGGTGGGTGGAATACGGGTGCATCCACTATGGATGGATGCAATGGAAGAGGTGGTGTAGATGGGTGAACTACGGGTGAATCCTCTGAGGATACATGGAATAAGAAAGATGATGGGAGTGGGGGATGATGGACCCCCGCAGACTGTACAAGTGATTGAAGAACCCTTGGCATGGATTAAGGTAACCCAAAATATGTGGGAAGGTTCCCAAGGAGTGGAATAGTACTAAAACAAGCAAACATATTATCAACCTGCATACATATTAATAATATTGAACTATTTGTACAAAATAGTAAAATTCAACAACATAAATACAAAAAAAACTGATATTTAAACAATATTTAACTCTACACATGATCCTTGTGATGCATGTGACTTTTCCATCCCAGGTGAACATTGCTCAACATCGCTTGGAACCAAAACCTGTAGAAACAAAAGAAAATTAAAAATTTGAGGATGCCATAAAATAAAGAAATCATTATGGTGAATTTATCAAATGTGACACATACGTGTGTATGGGGTAGACCGATTGACTAGGCTGCTTCTATTGCTACATCAATGGTGGAGACAAACACTAATGCATCCATGGGTGTAACAACTGCAAAACAACATACAATAAAATATCGATATAAATACACTTAATACTATATAACAACTGCAAAACAACATACAATAAAATATCGATATAAATACACTTAATACCATATAAATATATAATGATCAAGAACATAAAGCTCTCATGTCTGCTTGCCTCAATAGGTCCATAGCAAGTCTTCCCGCAAACTCTATCATCTCTGAGGTTCACATGGATGATTGATATTTCCATGTGCCCTCTCCTCACTCCACTTTGTTGTATGGGGTGAAGCTCTGACCCCTCTATCAATGTCAATGATACGCACCTCCTACTGAGATAGTGCAACAAAGCTACCATCTTGCACTAGGCTCTGATTCAATGATGAATAGCTACATCTATATGATGTAATCTCTCTGCAACATGAGGATGTTGGGAAGGAGAGTCAGGCCATCACTTGGGGGGACGAGGACCTAACATGAGATCATGCCTAGTATTCTCTCATTCCTATGAAGACCCTCGACCCACCCCATGGAATTCATCAATGTAAAAGTAGTTGACATGGTGACCTATAAGAAATTTTCCCCATAATTTTCTCAAAAAATATAAAGGCACCTCCATGTTATTGCAGGGAGGTTTATAAAATACCATGTACCACCTATCCATCTAGTGTTGGCTAATCTATGGGTGGATGCACCAATCAATGAAAATGATTTTCTTATTGATAGGTGGTTGTTTTCTAGTTCGAGGATCAATAAATGAGACATGATTTCATTTTTTGAAATACCCAAGTCTCTAAATTTGTTTCTATCCAATCCAATGTGGTAAAAATCAAACATCCTAGCCTTGTATTTAGAAATAAAAGTTAATATCCATTGGACACTTGGAATAGACCTGACAATGACATTCAATGAAGTGTCCAATGACTCTCTTCTTGGTTCTCTCATGCCCCTTAATTCATTTACAATTGTTCTCAATATGGCCAAACCCTCA
>CBVK0101971273.1:0-11975 GCA_900067695.1 Picea abies | reverse complement strand
CAGGACGAAGCCTACACACTTTTTGAGGAGATCGAGGGACAAGGTGCACATCTTAAACAAGTGGAACAACGCTTGGAAGGCCCTGTCACCAAGAAATTCATTCAGGAGTTCGTCGAGTAGGAGGCCCTGGTGAAGTAGCAAGTCGAGGCAACTCAATCCAAGATCAAGGACTTCGAAGCAAAGTTTCCCAGATTAAAGTGACTCGGGGCAACTCACAGGTGAGTGTTGGGGGGTTGTTTGCCCTCAACCAAGTTTTGGAGAACCTTGGTCATGTTTGACCATTTTTGGGACTTCGACAAGTGATTCGAAGACGGAATGCCCAAGCAAAGAAGAGATTGTGGGATCTCGCCCCCTTTTTATGGGCTTTTTGGGTTCAAGCCTTATGTAACGGGTACGGGATGTCGGCCCATGGGTTTACCCATGCTTAGTCCCCATTTGTAAATGTATAAATAAGTAGCTAGGCATTGTAAGAGGAATCAGATCTAAGTTGGATCTGTGCAAGATATGTAAGGGTTGCTGAGTGTGATTAGTTGTGAAGGCTCCATGCATACTATATGTTGAGAACTTACAGAGTTAAGTGAAAGTGATTGTAAGAAGGCTCTGTGTTGTACCAAAATTAGGGAAGAAGGATCTGGCAAAGTGTGCATAGATCTCTTGTCCTATGTGGAGTTGGTTTTGTGGCTTTGTGCATGTAAGAAGATTGAAGGAACAAAATAAAGAAGACGAAGAGTTGGTGGGCATAGCCCCATGCTGGGGGTGAACCATGTATATCATGTGTTGTGATTGCTTTGTGTTATTGATGTGATTTATGCTTAGTGTTAATATTTATGTATATTAGATGCATCTAATGTAGTATCTTAGTGCTTAATAACATGAATGAATGATAGATATATTTGATGTTATGTGCTAAATGGTTAGATATGCTTAGATATTGTTGAATACTGCGTTGTTCTATAATTAGGTTTTTTATCTGTGATGTGAATAAGGGTCAAAGACTAATGAACGTTAATTTCTAAGTGCTCTATTAAGTATTGTAATCATAGATCTATGTCCCAGCTAGGTTGTAGACACTTCAGTCCCACAACCCCCCCGGCCTCTACCTCGAGTGAGACTTCATTTGCTTCGCAGGTGTTTCTGAAAGGGTCAGTAGTTAGGGTTTTGTTGGTGTGTTGTTGAAGCGTTGAACCTCGGGTCTTCCCCTGTGAAAACAATGTACCTTGACGTACTGTCGTCAAGAGTTTGGTTCTAGTTTCATATCATGTAGGAAATTGAAAGTGTATCAAAAAATCCATAGACAACTCGATGTACCATTTGGTTTTTCTCCCCATCAAGGTTCTTTAGAAAATACATAATTGAATAATGATATTCCACCAAGGATTTGGATGAACACCAGAGTTGAAAAGTCATCACATGTGTAGAAGGGTCTTCTCTAGATTTTTTATCAAACTTAGGGGTATCTGAAGGTAATTTTTGGCACAGGCTATTTTGGGGAAATGCGCAGCGGTTTTGGAAGACAATTAGAATTGGGACCAGAATAGGAGCGTGCACCAGAAGATAAGGAAAATAAACGTGCCAAAAGGAAGGAAAATAATTTTTTCGGAAAACAAGGGAAAGCAATGCGAGGAAGAAGAAAGTAAAAGGAAGAAAGAAGGACAGTGCAACGAGGAAATGATTGAATAATGGACCAGCCGTGCAAAGGAGGTTGTAATGTGGAAAAACCTAATCCACTTAGGGTTAGGGTTTTGATCATAATGTAATGGGTTTAACCCACTTTTTGTACTATAAATATGTGTTGTATGAGGAATATAGGGTATGATGTTATGTCTTTGATGAGTTTTGAGTCAGAGATACTAGTTTTTAGAAATATGAAGCTATTATTTAGTCAGTTTTAGAGATGAGATTGTTTTTCAGTGGTAATTGAGGGTCGGGTCGCAAGATATGGAGCTTGGTGTGACACTAGTCAGCCTCATCATCACCAAAATTTTGATGTAATGCATGCAGCACAGATACTTGAATATGAAAAATAAAGAAGCCAAATATTTTTGGACGTAGCCCAAGGAGGTGAACCATAGTAAAACATGGTGTCTCTGTGTATGTTTCTTTATGTTTTGATTTATGATGAATGGATGAATGAATAAATATGTTGCAGTTAGAATGCAGTGCACACTAGATCAATTATGTTCTTTTACTGCAGAATGAATGTTAATGAATTAATATGGTTATGGAATAGTAGATTTGATGAATGTTGAAGTAAAGAGAAAAGTATAAGTAGGTCTAACATCCCCATGAGCATCATCCCTTCCATTGTATACATCTGGGTCATGCAATCACCCATAAGCCATATTGGGTGAGACTACGTTTTTCACTCTGTGTGCAGTGTTACCTTCTGGTCTCCAGAAGGGCCGATGGTTTCTAGGGTTTTTTTGGAGAACTAAGGTAGAACCTGGGTCAGCCCATGCATCCAACAAATGGTTATGTTGTCGGTTGGAAATCAGAAGATCTGATTGGAGGGGATTTGTTGAAGAAAATGTTGTGGTATAAGAGTATGTTTAGGCCATGGAATCCAACTAAGCAGGAGATTGAAATATGGTTGGAGACAAACCATCTCGATTTTTCACAGAAACACAATAGAATCTCCAAGTATACATCACGCCATTATTTACAAAGGTATGTTTTTACTAATTTGCATGAGAATTTTTTCTGTTACTTTCCAGAGTTGTTTCACGAGTGGATATTGAGGTTAAATGACAATCATACAACTAATAAGATAAGACCAGTAGAGTGGAATACTAACAATGTTGCACACTTGGAGAGAGTTAATAATAAATTCACGTGCGCAGTGGATTTCTGGCTAGATAGCATTATTGTGGGATTTAATATTGAGTTTGTAGTCGATACTGTGAAGTCATACACTACTATAGAGAAGCAATTTATGAAGGGACCAAGAGGAAGGTACATTCGATCACTTTACACATCGATCAATATTTTATTGCATGATAAAGAAGTGATGACAATGGATTTAGACAACTAAATCACTCTACGCACATGGGGGAACTGGGGGAAGCATTAAGGAAGATCTGAGATATGGAGAGGGATCTGGAGAGAGGTCAGAAGAAGGAAGCAATGGACCCCATTATGATGGATGAGGAATAGACCAAGGAAATATTGAGCAGACTGGGAATGAAGCACATTGAAATAACCTACCAGTATAAGATTAGTAGTAAAAAGAGGGAAGTATTCAAGAGAGAGGGCTTGGACAGTGATGAGGAAGACATAGAGGATCTTCGTGCAATGGGGTATGTTGAGGAAATATTGTGTGCTGCATATGAGAAGAAAACCATAAGTCAAGGGTTCGACATAGAAGAAGGCTCTCCATTCCAGATCTGAATTAGTGTGGAACCCACAACCCCATGTGCAACTAAGACATTTGAAGATGAAGAAGTGTTTAGAGAACCAACAATTAGTGGTAGAAGGATTTTAGTAGGATGAGGGTCCAGTGGAAATTCAAGTATAAGTACAATTTTAACTAGTAGTAGTCAAGTATCTACACCGTGTGGAGGTGGTAGTACAACAAAATTTACAATGGAAAGAGTAGATCCAACTAGTCGGTTACCATAGTTCCATGGAGAAGGGTCAGAGGACCCAGAGAAGCATTTTTTTATTTGTGAGAAGATTTGGAAAGTGAAGCATATTACAGATGAAGATACAAAATTGGCATAGATGGCAATCACATTCAGAGACCACACATTGGATTGGTATATGGGTCTCGTAGTAAATAGTCCACGAGCACCTACAACGGTCACAGATGTGAAGAAGGCATTGATCAATAAATTTCAGCGACCTAATTCAAAGGATCAGTTCATGAATGAGATGATAGAGATCAAACAGAAGCCTGTTGATTTAGTTTGAGAGGTTGTTCATAATTTCAACAGACTGAAAGGTAAGTTGAAGTATCCTATAAAATACATGCATCATAGAAATTTATTTGTTAATTCTTCATTTCCACATTTGAAGTATCCATCGATGAAGAAGAAGTTCCAAACTTAGGGTGAGGCTTTGCAAGAAGATTTTCAATTGGAGGAAAACTAGTATAAACATACAGATCCAGCTATAGAAGAGATGAGAGAAAATATGAAGAATATGAAATTTCAGTTAAATCGGAATAAGGGAAAGGCAAAGAGTGAAGATGTCTCATGTACATTATGTAGAACATAAGGACATCATAAGAATGAGTTCCCAACATTTGCGCAGTACTTGGGAGTAGGAATATCAAATCCTTTACCCATAGGAGGGCCATGGTATGAAATATGTAGAACTCATGGACATGATCCTTATCATTGTCCCATGATGCAAAATTATCAAACAATTCCCAAGAGTACATTTTGTAATTTCTGCAAGTTGGTAGGACATGAGGACAAGGAATGTATAACCTTAGAAATAATGAAGGAAAGGACTTCAGATACCTATAGGGTGCAGGTTGAAATAATGATAGGAAAACCTGCACAAGAGAAGTATAATAACACGCAGCAATTTACAACACAACCACAGTACAATAATGTGCATTCGTTTGCAGCACAGTCACAGTATAACAACACAAAATACTTTGCAGTGCAGCCACAGTATAACAACGCACAACAATTTGCAACACCACCACATAATAATAATGTGAAGCCACAATACAATTAGGCACCACAGTATAATAGACAACGTGGATACAATCAAGGTAACAAAGGAGGCTTCAGAGGAGGAGGCCATGGAGGAAGAGGATTTGGAGGAGGTAGAGGACTAGTAACATGTCACAATTGTCAGAAACTTGGACATTATGCAAGGGATTGTCCACAACCACCAATGACATGTATGTATTATCGTGCACCAGATCATGACACAGAATAATTTCTGACATTGTTGACCAAGATATAGGAAAAAACAAACCAGAACAATCAGAATGTTCAATGGATTTCTTTGGAAAACTAAGACAAGGATGGGAATAAGATCAATATAGTTACTAGAGGTGGATCCAAGATAGAAGTATATGAAGAAAAGTAGAATCAGTACCAACACCAGTGGGTTGGGAAGAATACAACACCTCAACAGAATCTTGATGTGCACAAGGCAAAGGAGACATTCAAGGAGGCTAGAGAGGTTATTTTGAAGGAGAATATTGCATCTACTTCAGGTACAAAGCCAAGATATGATGTACCAGTGTATGACATGACTCACCTGTTTGATTAGACCAAGAGAGATCAACCATCAGAACAAGTAAGTAATCTGAGAAAAATTTTGGGGTCTTGTGTGAAGTTGTTGAATGATAAAAACTCTTTAAAAGTATTATAGAGTCTTCTAAAAAAGTGTAATTCTATGGAAGAGATGAAATTATAATAGAAGACAGTCAATCAGGTTCATAAGAAGAGAAGAACTAGTAGAGAGTTAAGATTGAATGCAAAAATTGGAGATTTTAATATGGTTGATATCATATTAGACTTGGGGTCTGAAGTAAATGTTTTACCTAAGAAAACATGGGAATCCATGGGATAACCTACATTGGGATTTTCAACTATTCAATTGAAGTTATAAAATCAACATAGAGTGGTACCTATTAGTATATTGAAGGGCATACTAATAGATCTAGATGGTGTGTGCTCTATGGTAGACTTTGAGGTAATTGACATAGTTGATAACACTACACCATATCCAACATTGTTAGGTTTGGATTGGGATTTTGAAAATAGGGCTATTATCAACTTGAAGACCAAAAAAAATCAGGAGAATACCGATTCATTGCATCATTATATCCTTTAGAAGGAGGAAGATATGTTGAACTTGTGACAGAGAATTTTATTACAGAAGACATAAACCAGTTGTATAGAAATACTGCATGAGAAGAAGATTATGTTAACCCAACAGCAGATGGAATGCTTAGTTGGAGAGGCATTAGTTCATGTGATTCAGACTCTGAAATAGGACTAGAGAATTGGCAGCATCAATTGCATGATTTATCCACTAGAATATGTGCAAGGATGGCATGCGCACTAAGATGGCTTGGTACATAGGTAATAGAACCTCCTACTTTTTATGGTCAAAATGATTGAGACAAATTTTTAACAAAATTTGAGTTAGAAGTTTTTGAAATTTAGAGGTTACCAGTTTTGGATATTTCTTTAAAGGCTACACCTGCACGTTGGTGGGGTACTCATAAGGAGAAGATTTAGAATTGTTATCAATGCAAAAGGCTACTCCGCATCAGATTTGGCACAGAATAGGAGAAGAAATATGTGCAAAAATATGATGGAATGGGACAAACCATAGAACATGTAAACATGTGTATAACCCAATGGACATCGGTAGCACCAGAGGAGTGGCCACATCACTTTATTCATACATTGGAAGGAATCCCAAGGAATTGGTACATAGAATTGGAACAACGCAGGGAAACTTCAAATTGGGAGGAGATGCAGCAAAATTCTGTGATCACATTTGCATTTGAGCATGAGAATTCAAATATAAAAACAACATTGAAGTTGATAAGAGATAGGATCTTTGAAGAACTAGAAGTTGAAATTATAATAGCTTGTCATAATCAGAAGAGACAGACAGTCGGAGAGTTGTTACATTGTTATCATGTTGTAGAAGATGATCTGGCAGAAGAAAACCCATTAAACATCCATATCACGGAAGTTGAAGGAGAAAGAGAAGTAGAAGGTCCAAAATTATAGTCAAAATATTTTGTTGCACCATTGAAGATAAAGACGGTAAATATTGGAACAAAATAAAATACAAATATTGCAAGTATTGGGGGACTATTGGGATAACCAAACAGTAGCAAGAATAACATAGTCGTTGCGTGAGTATAGTGACCTATTTCCATAAAAAAATTTAGAGATGAAGGGGGTAGCAGGATAACTTGGAGAGATGAAGATCCCTTTGAAACCAGATGCTAAACCAATAAAAAAGAGACCTTACAGGTTGAATCCAATATATAAGCAGAAAGTGAAGACATAAATTGATAATATGTTAGAGTTTAGGGTAATAGAACCTGTGGAAGAATCTCAATGGATTATCTCTATGGTAGTGTACAAGAAGAAGAAAGGGGGAATAAGGATCTATGTATACTTGAGGAAGTTGAATTATGCTTGCTTGCATGATCCCTTCCCTATCCCATTTACAAATGAAGTTTTGGAGAATGTAGGAGGTTAAGAATCATATTCATTCACTGATGGATTCTCAGGATATGACCATATCAGAATAGCACCCGAAGATTGACATAAGAATACATTTACAACAGAGTGGGGGTCATATCAGTACACAGTAATTCATTTTGGGTTGAAGAATTCCCATGCTATTTTTCAAGGGTAGTAGTAGTTTCATTTAAGCACTTTATTCATATGTTTTTGAAAGTTTATTTGGATGATTAGACAGTGTTTATATTATTTAAGGATCATGTTGAAGTGTTAATATTGATGTTAGATAGGTGTAGATAGTGTCAGATTTCATTGAATATTAAGAAATGCATTTTCAATGCACCATTTGGTATTATGTTAAGGCATGTGGTGTGTAAATAGGGTATGTTGGTTGATCCTTCCAAAATTGTTGTCATAGTTAATCTACCACCACCTAAGTGAGTGTGCCAGTTAAAATCTACACTCAGTCATACAAGCTACTACAAGAAGTTCATAAGGGGATATGCACAAACTAATACGTCGATGGAGAAATTGTTGAAGAAGGATATTAAGTATTAGTGGAATGATGAGTGCCAACAGAGTTTGGACATATTGAAGGAGAAAATGGTGACAACGCCAATTTTAGTGTTTCCATATTGGTCAAAGGAGTTTCATGTTCATGTAGATGCATCAGCAATAACACTTGGAGAAGTATTAACATATCCAGTTGAAGGTGATATAGATCACCCTATAACATTTGCAAGAAGGAAGTTGTCACACTCTAAACATAACTACAATACAATAGAAAGAGAAGGGTTGGATATGGTGTATGCATTGCAAAATTTTAGACATTATTTTTTAGGCCAATATTTTAAGATATTTACATATCACTCTTCTCTTAGATATTTAGTCAACAAGCTAGTGTTGGGGGGAAGGATATGTAGATGGTTTTTGTTATTTCAATATTTTTATTTTGAAGTAGTGGAAGATTGAATGCAAGGCCATATCATTTGTCCAGGATAACCAATGGAGAGGAACCAAGCAACTTGGAGGACAATTTCCCAGATGCACAATTGTTTTCAGTACAGATTGTTGATGAATATTTTGCTGACATTATTGAACTTTTTAGTACAAGATTTTCCCCAAAAGAATATAACACTGCATAGAAGAAGAATTTAGTGGTGAGAGATGTATACTACCAACTTATTGCAAGGCACTTGTACAAACATGGTGCAGACAACATTCTGAGGAGATGTGTCATGGAGCATGAAAGGCATGTCATCTGAGCAAAAGCACATGTAGGAATAGTTGGAGGAAATTATTCAGGGAAAGATACTGCGTAGAAGATATTGCACACAGGATTATGGGGGCCAACAGTTCACAAGGATGAAAAGGAGTATTTTCAGAATTGTGATGTTTGTCAGAGGGTTGGAAAGCCATCCAGGAGGGATGATATTCCATTAAGACCTCAAGTAAATTTGAAAGTGGTTGACAAGTGGAAAGTAGATTTTGTAGGACCAATTAATCCACCATATAGGAGATCAGGAGAAAAATATATCATTACAGGGACAAAATATTTAACTATATGGGACGAAGAAGCACTAGTAAAAGATTGCAGCGTGGAGACTGTAGCACACTTCTTATTTGAGAAAGTAGTCACAAGATTTGAATGCTATAAAATTCTAATGAGTGATCAGGGGACTCATTTTATCAATAGTATTATCCAGACAATGACTGAGGAATTAGAGATACATCATCAGAAGATCACTCCTTACCATTCTCAAGCCAATGGGATAGTGGAAGCATTTAACAAGATATAGGAGAATGCCTTAACCAAGATTTGCAATGTGAAAAGGGACGATTAGGATTTGAAGATACCAGTAGTGTTATGGGTCCATATAACTACTTGCAAGAAACTTATAGACAAACAACTTTTAGATTGGTGTATGGACAAGAAGCAGTAGTACCTTTGGAGTATTTGATACCTAGTCTGTGCATTGCAGCAATTACAAACATGACAGAAAGAGGCACAACTCAAGAATTATTGGCTCAACTCATGTAATTAGAAGAATATAGGATTGTAGTTGGTTTCCATCAGGAAGTTCAAAAATCAAAAGATAAGGCTTGGCATGATAGAAATATCAAGAAGAAGACATTAAAGGAAGGAGATATGGTTCTCCTCTATTACAGTAAATATTTGCAGCACCCATAGAAGTTTAGGATGCATTGGCTAGGGCCATATGAGATAAATTATGTCATAGATGGAGGTGTTGTGCAGTTGTAGGATTTAGCAAGCAAGGAGGTTCAAGGATTGGTGAATGATCGTCGACTGAAACTGTACAGGGACAGTTGACCTGCTAACCCTTAGTAGTTGCAGCACGGAGAAGTAGAGTTGTACATAGTGTATATAGTAGGAGTAAAAGAAGAAAAAGAAAAGAACAAATTAGTATAAGAAGAAAAAGAAAAAAAAAAAAAAAGTGGAAAAGGGAGAAAAATACAAAAAGAAGTAGTAGATGGATAAGTGGTAGAGGCTTATGTCTCACTGGGCTTTCTACAAGTATATCTGGGATGTGCATAGGTGTATGAGTATGTACATGATCCACAACTCAGGGTTTAGTCTCTTGAGGCTCATCAATTTGCAAATGATCTGTGTAAGCTTCAACAATGTACTCTTGATCAAGTTTAGAATAGGATAGGACATAATTACAGAAAAAACCAATGATGTCTTGGATACAGTTTGAGCTTGAATACCTAACCCTTCCGGATTACTTGGTCATATTTTAGATTCTTCCTCCAGTAGATTCTTTGATTTGGCACTGTCTGGAGCTGAATGGAGTCATCAGTTGAATGATCTCATCCTTCTTGTGTCTGGTCACTGTCCACCATTAGTGATCAGATCTAGAACTTGAAGTGAACTACTAAAGAAAGTTCCCCAGTATGGTCGCCATTATGTTATCACCCTGTAATTTCCCAGGCTGAGGAGGAAATCCATTATGTTATCACCCTGTAATTTCCCAGGCTGAGGAGGAAATCGGCAGGGGTAACCAAAAAACCACTTCGATTCAAGGATCTAGCCCTCCAAGAATCAGAGAGGGATCTCTCTATCATATTTAGATTTGTTTGAGTATGGGTCTTAGGCTAGCTATGTAGAACAGGATTTGTTTTTTGAGTTTTTGGTTGAGACCACAAAAAGGGCCATTGGAAAAAATGCAGTCAAGAGGTTAAGATGATAGATGAATGAATAAATAAGACAAAATGTGACTAGGAAGGATAATCATGTGAGTGGATCCTTTGAGCTTATAAAATGGGAAAAGAAGAATAGATTGAAATTCATTTAAAATGCAGAGCAGATATTATATGAATTCTACATTTCAAACTTGGAAGAAAACATAAATATTGTTTCAAGCCAAAACAGGGTGTTAAGAAAAAATCCTATACATTATCTTCTCATAAAAAATACAGAAAGAAAAAGCATGTGAAACAGTAAAGTAACAAGTTACATCAGGGAAAAACTTCACCACTTAATCACGACACTGGAATCTAGAAATATAATGCCTTTGTATTCATTCATAAAAGTCGCTTACAGATTTTGAAACATTTCTATAGTGGATGGGGACATTCCCATGCCATCCTTCCTTGTCAGTCCAACTGAACAACACTTTCTTTCTTAAAAGTCATAGGCTTTATATCCTTTACAAACAAGTTCAATATCCTATAAAACTGGATCTGATATACTAAAAATAAAACAAGATCAAATTAATATGATGTGTAGGATCAAGTCCTAATTTAAGGGTCAAACCCTTATCAACTAAGTCTTCAACAATCTTCGATCTCCTCAGTAGTCTTCATAGTTTTCATAAGATAGTAGAAAAATTTCGAATTCCTTCTTTGACAACTGAACAATGTTGGACAAAAATAGAAAAGCCACTTAGTCTTCTTTCCTTATCATCTGCCTCAAAAGCTGGAAAAGGATGATGATCTGTATCCCTTTCATTCTTATCTTTCCTTAAAAACCATTCCCACATGATCTGGAAACAAAAATCCTTGATCTGACCAAAAAATGAGTATTATTCCAGTTCTTGTGATTTTGGTGGCTTAGAATCGTAAAATCGTGGGAGTAAGCTACCGAAAGCGGAGCTTTCGGCAACTAACAATGCCTTTTGAAAACCATGCAAGATGATGAAACTACAGACTTTGAAACTCTTCATCAAAACTTAAAAATTGAAATCCCTTCAGTCTTTCGAACTTCAAGGTTACTCATTCAAGTTCTCTGCAGCCTCTGCTAGCTTCTCTAGGCCTCGATGAGCTATAATCTTTGCATATTTGAGCCTTAGTTTCATCTTCAAACATCTAGCTACCTTGTGCAACTTCTTGTTTTCTTCAAGTAGTTGTTTGTTCTTCTTTTCCAATTTAACATGCATTTTAGTTGGTCTTTGAAAGTAGTCTCTTACCTCTGATGATGTCCTTCTGATGGTCTCATTTTTGGATTTGACCACCTTTTCCAGTAACCTCAGCTCCATGAATTCTTCCTTGATATTTTCTATCTTCTTTGATGTTAACTTACTTTGTTTTCATGTTGATACTTCAGGGACCTCCATGTTGGAAATACTAAAACAACTGAGAGGGGGGGGTGAATCAGTTGTTTATAAGCTTAAACAATTTTAAGTCTGTTAAAACATTATTAAGATTTCTTCATGTGGTCATTAACAATATACAACATATGAACAGTAAGAGTAAAGACCATCAATCACACATGAAATACACACAGAGACAGATTTTCACGAGGAAACCCATAAAGGGAGAAAATCTCTTCTTCTT
>CBVK0101971255.1:0-42814 GCA_900067695.1 Picea abies | reverse complement strand
AAGATGTCTCAAAAACAAATACATAACCAGAGAACCAATGTTCTTCATAAAAAATTACAATAGCAGGGAGCCTAGCTCAACCATTCGACCTTAACAAAATATCAAAGATGCCTATATATACTAAAAAGGTTGCAACCACCGGGAATGTGATCAGACTCCTGCATTCAAATTTTCCAGTCGGTGCCCACTCTGTCAGGTTGTGTAGACTACATGATGTCAAACGCGAGCCAGGCATAGCTATGTGCTTTACAGAAAAAATTGCACATAAGGAAGATCTGGATCATAAGTGTGCCTTTATGCCTACTCTTTGTAACATTTTCCATTTATGGGATGAGGGGAGGTTTCAACTGCTGCCCACAATCTTCAATAATTGTCTTCATTGGGATTAGGACTGGGCCTGACACCCATAATTATTCTCAGACGATGCCAATGACTTCTGCGAGTCCATTCTGACACCTTGAGGCCATGAATGGTCTTTTTCTGTGACCAATGCGAGCTTTGCAAGTGGTAGTCTGATAATGTATGCGCAGGGGTGATGTGGAGCAAGGTGCTTGGAAAAAACTCTCATGCCCCAACGAGTGAGCGATGTCCATGCGTTGCTCTTGGATAGGATGTTATATGAGCACGTGATTGCGGGGCCTCTCAAAGGTGGTTTGGATTTAGACCTCTTTTGGGCCCGCAATCCATCTCCAAGGTGGTTTGGATTTAGACCTCTTTTGGGCCCGCAATCCATCTCCCTTCGCCATGTATCGCTCTTGAATCACCATGGTTTCAATTGCGGGACCGCTCGAGAAAATTATCGTCCAAGCATTTTGCGTTCTCGTAATGGATTTTGGTCATCGATATCATGATCTTGGATGAGGATTTCACGATCAACGACTCAAGTTTTCCCCCCTCTAAATCAATGGATCAGACCTTCCCTTTCAAAACAACGGTCGAGGTTTGCTTCATGGATCGGCCTTAGGGCCTTTCAATAGTCAAACTTTATTTGATCCAAGAAAATTCTTTGGAGCTAGGAGATCGGTCTCGGCATTCCTGCTGAACCGCTCTTCCGATCTCACATCAGACCTTCCCTTTCAAAACAACGGTCGAGGTTTGCTTCATGGATCGGCCTTAGGGCCTTTCAATAGTCAAACTTTATTTGATCCAAGAAAATTCTTTGGAGCTAGGGATCTAACGACATGCAGCTCTTGTTGATCAATGGCTCAGATCAATTTTGGGCCTTCAGGACTTCGGACCTTCGGCCACTTCAGCAGCTTCGGTAAAAGTGGCATTGAAAGATTAAAACTGCCTTCTGGTTATGCTTCAATCCCAAAATAGACTGTTTGAGAAAGTTGTTCTTTGTGTTCATGGTTGCAGCCTGCACGATCAAGGATTTTGACAACTGGATGTGGGTTTGGGAAGACAAAAGGATCAGCGATAGAGGCCAAGGAGATGAGTGCTCAAACACAAAGGGGCAAACAAAAACGACTTTGCTGATAGAAGGGGAAAATTAAGACTTGGTCTGTGAAAAGGATAGAGACAGGGCAAAATATAGACTTAGGTAGAAAACGCAAACCAACAGGACTCTGACAAGTTTATGTGATAACATTTGGCTCCACAGGGGATGCAATGCTCCCTGCGAGCTGCCAAGAACCAGTAGTTCCAGTGCCTTAGCTGTTGGGTTATGGAGTCACTTATAAAAACTGAAAACAAAAGAAAATTGATATTTACAATGACATGGGAATCCACTCATGGCTTAAGTAAAAAAAAAATTTAGAAAATGCCCCTTTACAAGGCTACCAAAAACTTCTACATCCTTCAAATCCTGCAGCTTGTAAGTGTTATTTGAAAAAACGTCAGAATTTTTTAAGGGGTCGATCCACAAGGCCTCAAATTTACCGTGCTTGCATTTGTCTTGTTTAGGTGCATCCCACTTGAGTACTATATCTCCCAGCTGGAAATGCTCTTTGGTCACCTTCTTATCAAAGGCCTTCTTGATCTTATGTTGATGGTTATATGCTTTGTCCAGTAGTTTCTCTCTAATCTATTGCACTTCTACCAATTGTTGTATTATCCTAATCATATCATTTGGTTCTCCCTGGTAGTCTTGGAAAAATTTCACCATAGGTAAGGCAAGTTGAGAAAGAAAAATGGCTTCAACTCCATATACAAGCTAGAAAGGAGAGATACAAAGAGATCTCTTTGTTGTCACTCTGTCAGCCCAGAAAGAAAATTTAAGCTTCGAATCCCATGCCTTCTTGTTGTCCTCTAACAGTCTTTTCATGATCTTAATAAGGCTCTTGTTAGAGGACTCTGCCAGTCCGTTCTCTTGGGGATAGTAAGGGGTAGAGTGAATCAATGTGATTCCAAACTGTTCACAAAACTTAATCAATGGTTCAGCTTTGAAAGTTGCAGCATTATCAGTGACAATTATGTTTGGACAACCAAATCTTGCCATAATATCTTCAATAAAACCAATGATTATCTTGTGGGAAGCATTTATTGTGGGGATGGCCTCTATCCACTTAGTAAAGTAGTATGTGGCAGTCAATATCCTCCTATGTTGACCACTTGAAGCAGGATGAATTTCCCCAATAAAATCTAGGCCCCACTGCTGAAAGGGTCCTGAAGCTATCACAGGCTTTAATGGCAAAGACTTGAGTTGTTGCTTTCCAGAGAATTTCTGACACTTGACACAAGACCTGATCTTTGCATAGACATCATTGAAGAGACTAGGCCAAAAATACCCAGCCCTGAGAATCTTATAGGTTGTGATTCTCCAGAAGTGATTCCCCCCACATAAATTGTCATGAAAATCATACATAATATTTTGGGCTTCTTGTGGGTCTAGACATCTCAAAAGCACTCCTAAAGGGTCTTTCCAATATAAAACTTGATCAATCAGACAATATTTAATTAATCTGAGCTTCAAATCTCTTACCTTTCTCTTTCTCATGCCATCAGGAGGCTATAACTTCTGTAGGAAAAATATAATGTCTTTGTACCAAGTGCATCCTGCCAACGGGGTGTGACTTTAGGATCTTCATCAGAGAACTCAGCTTGATGATTCTCTTAACAACTGTTGATGAAATTAACCCCCAAGGATTTATAATTAGATTCAACCAACAACCTAGCTAGACCTTTACCTTTAATCAATTTGGTAGGCTTTATTTCAAGATCAAATCCAAGTATTTTGTCAATTCACTTGCTCCTTCTTCCGTCTATGTCAGGCTGAATGGGAATTTCCTTCACGGAGGCTGAAGAGACATATGCAATGACTTTTGAATGTAGTACATAAACTCTAAAAGATTTGAGATCTTTAACCAAATCATAGGCCTTCTTTTCCATGATGTCATACTTTATTTCAGCATCTCTCAGTGCCCTATTGAAAAAGGAAATCGGTTGCTCTAACCCTTCGGCATTTTTCTGCAATAAAACAATTGCTACTGTGTCAAATGAAACAAAAGAGAAAATCAGAAACTCCTTAGAGTAGTTAGGACTGATGAGCACGGGTACTTCAGTCAAGGCCTTCTTTATTTGGTCAAAAGAGTTATGAGATTCAGAAGTCCATTTGATTTCATTTCCTTTCCTCAACATGGTTGTGATAAACTTCACCAACTCAGCAAAATTCGAAACAAACCTTCTCAGAAAATTAATTTTCCCCAAGAAAGAATGAAATTCTTTCTTGGATCTAGGGAGTGACAAAGTTTGGATAGCCTCTACCCTTCTTGAATCAATCCTTACTCCTTCAGCTAACACAATGTGCCCCAATAATTTCCCTTCTTTCATGGAAAATAATGATTTTTTTGGATTTAGAGAGAGGCCAAATCTTCTACATTTCAAGAAGACTCTTTTCAGATGATCATAATTTTCTTTATCAGATTGTGAGAACACTTTTATGTCATCCAAATAAATGACTACAAACTTGTCCTTCTCTCCAATAAAAGATATGTCCATGGCTTGTTGAAAGGTTGCTCCTGCATTCATTAATCCAAAGGGCATCTTAGCATACATGAATGTACCCCAAGGAGTGGTGAAGGTTGTCTTCTCTCTTTCTTCAGGTAAGACAGAGACTTGATTGTAGCCCGAAAATCAATCAATCATAAACATCCTGGATGCACCATTCACCCTCTGTAATATTTGTTCCATCTTGGGCAAGGGGTAATTATCTTTCTTAGAGCTTCTGTTTAGATTTTGAAAATCAACACAAAGTCTGATTTCTCCATTCTTCTTTCTCACTAGGACCAAGTTGGCCACCCACTTAGAAAATATCCAATGAACGATAATCTGGGCATCCAAAAGCTTTTTTACCTCTTTCTCCATAATAGGCAATAGCATAGGATTTATTTGTCTCAATTTCTGCCTAAATGGTTTGGCTTCCTCCTTCAGTGGGATCTTATGCTCGATGATACTTGTGTCATATGTTCTGAGGTCTTTATATGTCCAGGCAAACACATCAGCAAATTCATTTAACATCTCAGTGCATTCATCTCTTTGTTCTCTTGACAGGTTGCTTGACAATTTGACACATTTTGGGTCCTTCTCTATACCAATATTACACTCAGATACATCAGCATCATCAATTGAGTCTT
Source organism: Picea abies (assembly GCA_900067695.1). Lineage (NCBI taxonomy): Eukaryota > Viridiplantae > Streptophyta > Pinopsida > Pinales > Pinaceae > Picea > Picea abies. Next base: position 38,240 of record CBVK0101971255.1, on the reverse strand, counting down.
TAGACTTTACTGCCACATCATTCCCATCAAACAATTTTTCTAAAGGAACTATTCCCATTGGAATGTGGTTGTTAGGCAGCTAAACAATATGGTGATTAGCAATTTTATTTAAAAATATATCAGCATGAGGGTTACTTTCGGAATCATGATCCTGATCTATGTGTAATGAAGATAACTCATCGACAGACTCAAGAAACTTTATGATCTCAAGATCATCCTCAAATACCTTCCAATGCTTGACATTGTCAGGTATAGAGGGTCTATATTTCACCTCTATATCATACTTGATTTTAGGTGGCAGTGGGATTCTGAAATGGCTTGTTGAAACAACCAAAGAATCAGCCATGGTATTCTCCCTTCTTGGAATAAACAGAATGTTGAAAGCTAAGAAGAAATTGTCAATTAGGTCCCACACCTCATTCATGTAAGTCTTAAGATTAGGGTGATTAGCTTGATAAATATTTTTGATCTGATGAATAATTAGCTCTGCATCTCCAAATACTGATAGCTCTTCTATTCCCATGTCCTTTGCAGCTCTTAAACCTAAAACATGAGCTTCATACTCTACCACATTGTTGGTAGCTTCAAATTCTAACCTGTAGGACAAGGGTATGGTCTCTTGACATGGTGAAACAAAGACTACTCCAGCACCAGCACCTTCCTTAGAAGAGGCTCCATCAAAGAACATCTTCCAAACAGGGGTAGCTTGAGGAGGTATTTCACAAGAAGCAATGGATTGTTTTCTGATTTCAAGAGAAGGTTCAGGAGTATCAATCAGTTTCAATATGTTGGATCCCAAATCAGTGTCAAATGAAAAAATAGGATGGTTGGTGGGGTTTTCTTCATCACTGATGATGTATGCAAGTTACGCTTCCTTGTAGAGTCTCCTTTGTCCACTCTCGAATATAGGAATGGTGGTGTATGAAAGGTTCATCTGCAGGGTTCCCCCCAATCTCTTTATCCAAGATCTAGATAGGAGCATCTCGAACTTAGGGGGAACATCAGCCACTATAATATCCATGACCACACTCTTCATCGGAAACTGGAACATAGAAACGTCTAGGTCTTTGATAACCCCAAGGCACTTCACCTTCCTGGAGTCGAAATAATACAAGTTGTGGTAGGTTTTTGTCACCTCCAACCCGAGCTCTTCCATGACAATCTTAGGCATAAGATTGTGAGATTCCCCTGAATCCATTAAGCAGTTATGCAACACCTTATCATGGATGTTCAATGATGTGTAGAAGGGAGGGGAGGAGTCATCTCTATCCTCCACAAAAGGCCTTGATATGACAACTGGCCTTTCATCTTGGAGGTTAACAGAGTCTGTGGAGGGAGGTGCAGGTTCGGGCTGAAATTTTTTTGATAGGCACCTTTTGAAATCCTCATGCTTGATTAACTCTAAGAGAGGTACGGGGACTCTAATCTTTTGAACCTCATGCTCAAGGTTAAAAGAGGAGGGAGAATTCAAAATCTCCTTCACCTCTAGGATAGTACCTTTGACAACTGATGGGGGGCTGTGTGATTTCCTCTCTTTGTTGTTGTCTACCATATCTTTAGCAAGTTTCTCAGCTCTAGCAGGCTGCTCAGGAATGTCAGGCTTTACTTCTTTCTTCTTGGATCTGAGGTTATATCTATTCAGATTATTGTTGGTTTTTTCTCCTTTTCTCAGCTCATTCAATTGATTACTCATGAGGGCCTCTTCATATGCAGACTTATTTAAATGAAGGGACAAAGAGGTATCTCCAAGGAAATTGATCTCAGGATCAATATCTTCTTCCTCTTCATCTTCATTAGTAACAAGGTTATTTTGGAGAGGAGTTTGGATTTTCTGATCATCTTTGTCCATGTTTCTCTGATTTCTTTGGATGATCTGAGGGGCATTAGTTGGTCTTTTGAAGCTACCCCTATTCTCAGTATTTTGGGAATTCCTATAGCTCTGATTTCCTTCTAATTCGACCTTTTCCATTCTAGCATAAAGTGATTTCAATAGCTTGGTCACTTCATCTGTTTGAGGGGGGGCAACAGAGGAACTAGAAGTCAGAGTTTTGGACCTAACTTTTCCTCTTTCTCTATCATCTTTACCATTGATTTTGTCAGCTGCCACTATATTGGATTCTATTCAAGGATTGCATCTTGCATATGAGCCAAGGAGGTATCCCTTCTTTCTCTCAACAGGAGGTAAAAATCAGGGTCGAAAGAATTATCATAAGTCATCTTGGTAGAGGTTTTTGTAGGTTTAACTTCTATGGGAATATGTTTATACAACTTATTAAATCTCTTCAAGAAGTCTGAAACAAATTCTCCCTCTTCTCTCTTAAGTGCCCCGAATTCTGTAATATAATAAAGGAGATCTTTTTTATTCCCCCGGTGTCTTAAGAATGAATCATCCAGAGCAGCAATCTCATCAATATATCTAGGAGGCAAGTCCTTAAACCAATCTTTGGCATCGCCATCGAGGCTCTATACAAAAACTCTTATCCACACATCTTCATTTTCGATGACCTGAATCTTTGAAAATCTATAAAAGGATGCAAGGTGCTCTTCTACAGTCACGTCTCCCTCTCCTATGAACTGGGGCATGTACTTAAGGTAGTCTGTGGCTGGGAGAGCATTCATAGGCTGAGTTAAAACCATAGGGGCGTATCTAGCAGCCAATATCCCAACCATCATGTTCCTAGGAGGATTAGCACCTGTCATTTGGGTGTGAACTGGAGGAGAACTAGGAGGATATGGAGTTCGGACGGGTGAGACTAGGGTTGTGCTTCTGGGAGAAAAAGGAAAAGTTTGAGCATTAGAAGATAAAGATGAGGGGATAGAGGTAACAGGGGTTTCCCCTTCTGTAACTGTAGCAACTCTAATAGGAGGAGGAGTAGGAAATTCTTCTAAGGTCAAAGCTCTCTCCTTCCAAACCCAAAATAGGAGGGGAGAAATCGGCAGGAAAACTCCCAAAACTTAAATTTCTTGAAACTCCGGTAGTTTGTATAATAGGAGAATCATAAACAGTTACTAGAGTTTGTAAAGAGGGATTATGCAAATTATCTGACAAACTTGATACAGCAGTAGAGGTACCTTTTTGAGCGATCTTTCCCTTTTTGATAATTTCCTCTGGGTCAACTTCATATGTTGCTAGAGGTAGAAGTGAAGTGGACCTCGTCTGTCTTCCTTTAGGAGCCGGAACTGAAACAGTTGAGTCGAAACAGTGGGCTCACCAGGTGCAAGTTGCAATCTTCAATGGTATTGATATCTAATGCACCTTCAGAATCAGAGCTTCTTTGTCATTCTATCCCACAGAAATGCCTTCAATTCGTTCCCCGACAATGGCGCCAGAAATGTTAGCACTAGAAGTCACCTTCATATTGTGTTGAAGGTAAGCCTAGTACCCATGAGTTTATATGTCACAGGTTGGTTTTAAAGAGGTCAAATGGGAGCAAACTCAATGATAATAACGTTCTAACTTAGAAATATGGACTAGCATGCACAAGCATTTGAGGTATGGAATCAACTTTAGTTAGTAAGTTGGAGTAAGGGTGAATAGAGGGAAGACTTTGGTGAGGAGGGTGTAGAGGTTTGCTATGAACATCAAGTCTTCAAGCAACCTAAGGAGGAAAAACTCAAACACAATATCCTCTTGGATTCAAATTTCAAGGAAGATGAAAGAAATTATAACAACACTATAATCAAACAACACTATAATCAAACATTCATCATAATACAGTTATAACAATTCATGTGAATCAGTTATTCATGAACTCTCTCACTATCAGAGGCAAATAAGATGGAGCAATAAATATGACTTAGATTAACCAAGATGTCTCAAAAACAAATACATAACCAGAGAACCAGTGTTCTTCATAAAAATATTACAATAGAAGGGAGCCTAGCTCAACCATTTGACCTTAACAAAATATTAAAACTACCTATATATACTAAAAATGTTGCAACCACCAGGAATTTGATCGAACCCCTGCATTCAAAGTTTCCATTCGGTGACCACTCTGTCAGGTTGTGCAGACTTCATGATGTCAGACATGAGCCAGGCATAACTTTGTGCTTTACAGAAAAAAATTTCCATAAGGAAGCTTTGGATCGTAAGTGTGCCTTTATGTCTGCTCTCTACAACGTTTTCCATTTATGGGATGAGGCGAGGTCTCAACTACTGCCCATAATCTTCAATAATTGTCTTCATTGGGATTAGGATTGGGCCTGACACCCATAACTGTTCTCAGACGGTGCCAATGACTTCTGCGAGTCCATCCTGACGCCTCAAGGCCATGAATGGTCTTTTTCTATGACCAATGCGAGCTTTGCAGGTGGCAGTCTGATAACGTATGTGCAGGGGTGATGTGGAGCGAGGTGTTTGGAGAAAACTCGCATGCCCCAACGAGTGAGCGACGACCATGCACTGCTCTTGGATAGGATGTTACATGAGTGCATGATTGTGGGGCCAAAGAAAGGCGGTTTGGATTTAGACCACTTTTGGGCCCACAATCCATCTCCCTTCGCCACATATCGCTCTTGACTTACCATGGTTTCAATTGCGGGACCTCTCAAGAAACTTATCGCCCGAGCATGTTGCGTTCTCGCAATGGATTGTGGTCATTGATATCATTATCTTGGATGAGGATTTCATGATCATCAGCCCAAATATGTCCCCCTCCAAATCCATGGATCAGATCTTCCCTTTCAAAACAATGGCTGAGGTTTGCTTCATGAATCGGCCTTCGGGCCTTTCAATAGTCAAACTTTAATTGCTCCAAGCAAATTCTCCAAAGCTAGGGATCTGACGACATGCAGCTCTTGTTGATCAAGGACTCAGATCCATTTCGGGTCTTCGGCCACTTTGAAAGTTTCGAAAAATTCATCTCTGAAAGATTAAAACTGCCTTATGGTTATGCTTCAATCCTGAAACAGACTGTTTAAGAAATTTGTTCTTTGTGTTCATGGTTGCGGCTTGCACAATCAAGGATTTGGACAACTGGTTGTCAATTTGGGAAGACAGGAGGATCAGTGATAGAGGCCAAGGATATGACTGCTCAAACACAAGGGGGCAAACAAAAACAACTTTGCCGACAGAAGGGGAAAATTAAGACTTGGTTTGTGAAAAGGATAGAGACAGGGAAAAATACAGACTTAGGTAGAAAACACAAACCCACGGGACTCTGGAAAGTTTATGTGATAACAGGTCCTTCATGTGTCCCTAGGCAAGAAAATAAAGATGTAACAGTTGGGAAGACAAAATGGTTGATGTACACCCTTAATTCCCATAGTTTTTCCCAGAATATTGCTCTTATACCAATTGCAGAAAACCAATTAAAATAGATATCTATTTATGATTTTCATGTTAAATTACAATGACCGATGGATAATAATTTATACTCCATGGAAAAATTGGGTCATAACCTTTTGTGTGGGTACATTGATCGTTGAATTATTACAATAAGTAAATATAATTATATTAAGCTTATTATACTCCTTATATATCCCTTCAAAGTGTGCAACCCTTAAGTCAGTTATTTCATTGAAGGTGGTAGCTACAAAGCCATCTTCTCTCTTCATATCCCAAATGGTGTTTATGTTTTTCCTATGATTATAAAATTGGTGAAAGAATTTTTCATTCTCATCACCCTTAGTTAGCCATAAGGCTAGGATTTAACCTCAACTAAGCTTCCTCATATACTAAAATTTCCTCTCTTTTTGCTCCAAATCCTTCATAAAAAAAATTTACATTTTCATTGCTACATCTTGCTAAATTAGTCTCATGAAATTCGTTGTTTCAAGAATTATTTATCCTAGCTCCTCATCGTCTTTCTTCCCCTTGGCATAATCCCACAAAGACATAACTTTGTGACTTCCTTAAGATTTGTAGTGAGTTGTATACTAGATTATTTCGTTGATGACTCGTCACAGTCTTTCCACATAGAACTAGATTTACAAACTCTCTATTCCCTAGTCATTCAAAGTTAAATTTGAAGGGACTAGGGGGGTTTTCATCACCCTTACCATACTGGAAAAAAAAAATATTGGAAAGTTGTTTGAATCCCACTGGATTCTTTCCAAGTTCTAAACCTAATAGATTAGATAAAAGAGAATCAAAGACTAAAAACCTATCACACCTCTTTGTCACCCTAGAGTCTCGAGTCCTTGGATTCCTCCATGCATGGGCCATTTGAACAGGCTCAATAACAATTAGTCCAACCCCCTCCATTTTAATAAAAAATAAGTCTTATAGATGGTCTACTATGGTAGCTTCAGCATATATTTTAACTATGTTATAGGTGAATTTTAAATCCCCTCCTATAATAATGTTTTTTCTACTCAAATGGATACTTGGAAAATAATCCTTCCCAAAAATCCATTGTTTCATCATATGGCCCATATATACTAAGAACCCAGAAAAATTCCCCCATCTTTTGTGAGGTGAGCTTGACTGCAATACCTAAGTCAAGAGTTAAGGAATTAGACATGTCAAAAGCTCTATTTTTCCAACATGTAACCAAATCACCCTGGTCTACCTTAGAATCAACATATATAAAATACCATTCTCGCGTGAAATTTGATAGGTCACTTATGATCTTAGAACCCGTCCCCATTGTCTATTGTATCAAAACTATCTCAAGTTTATGGAGGTCAAGCAATCTTCTCAGTGTTATTTTTCTTGATGGGCTACCTTGACCCCTTACATTGAAGGACATAATGATCATGGGCACCTAGTTCCATATGGGCTTGACATGATCTAAAGGCCTTGTCTAGAGTCATTCATTTCCCCTAATGAACCTCCTTCCATGCCTTGGATTGAGCAATGGAAATTCGTAATTTTCTTCCACTATTATGAGATATAACTACTATATTCCCATCCTAACTTAGAACACCATGTGATCCCTCCTCAAGATTAACTACACTAGGTTGTCTAGGTCTCAAATGATAGTTCCCTTGCTCAAGAATATTAGATCCCTCACTCAAAAAGGAATATTGATCTTCAACTCCCCCTTTGGGTTCCTTTATCAACACTAGGTTTCAAAGACCCTATTACCCCAATCCAAACCCTCAGAGGTGGCCATTTTAGAAATATAAGGGGAAGGTGCCCTTTTTGGTCTTCCAAAAATTAGAGTCGGGTCTAGGTCCTTCATGTGGGAACCCTCATTTGGAAAAAAATATACATCCAAGGATTGAGATCCAATAACTAAGAAAACAAAGTTCGAATGGGAGTTTAAGACTTATCTGAAAACACTGGAGACCCAAAATTTAGAGGTGATTTTATCCACCAATTGCATTTTGGTTGAAAATATGCATCCACTCTCTTGGAAGGAATTGGAACTTTGTATATGCCTCTTGAATCCTCATTCACCTCTATCATTGGTACCAAGTTCAACCTAGTGATATTCCCCTTGACTTCCCCTACTATTACTGAGAATTGAGTCATGTTATTCATAAAAGAGTAGGATTCATTTTCATGTTTCTACTAAGCTTGTGTCATAAATTCTAAGTGTGCAATAATTAACCAACTTTCCTAAGTATGGCATCGATAACAACAAAATTCCAAACCTATGTAATCCAAGAATTAACAATAAGATTCTCCTTCTAAACTTATCTCATCAACTAACCCTTCCCTCAAGTCAACCTCCATTAGAATATGGGATATCAAATAGTCATCAACATCCAATAAAATGTCTGAACTATTCCCAATAGCCTTAAAGACATCCAAGGACCAAAATTCTAATGGAAGGTCGGGCACTTTCATCCAAATAAGTTTCACTATTGACTTATTTGAACGAGGGTTAAAACAATGATTCCATTTTTCATATTTAAGGGAGTACTTCCCCATCTTCAACGGTTCCCAAAATTTATTGAAACATTATCCTTTGTCTTTAGAATTAATGCAATCCAACCCTGCAACAAAATGTGGAAATCTGACACGTAACCAATTTGGGATTCCTATTGTTCCTTTAATCATTCTTTAAGGATGCCTTTCGCAATTTACTTACAAAAAATTCTATCGTCCAACACTTAGTGCACCATATTGTAGATTTTAACCTTGTACAATTATTTATTGCAAACATATTTTCAGTAAAAAACATAAAAGATACAATGGAAAATACACACATTACACAGAGATTTTTTTTCTGGAAACCCAAACCGGGAAAACCAACATATTCTATATTCATTCATACCATACATTGTTTACAATACAATATATATATAGGAGCCAACGACATCCAAAACCCTAATCCAATGACCTGGATTAGTCAATAACCTTAATTCCTTAACTGAAAATAGAAAACCATCGGCCAAAAAACATTTGTCGAAAAATCGCCCAACAATGGACACGAAAAATGAGGAAAAAAGGTGACACATTTTCCGATGCAAAAAAAATCCTCAAACCCCCTTGCGCACCTGACGCAACGTAGTAGGCCCTCGTGCTAGTCGTGCAAGGAATATAACACATACCCAACATTCTCCCACTTGTTGTTTTCTTTGCATATAGGGGGTTACAAGGTTACATAGTCAACAATCCAGGGCAACAATTCCCATAGATCCTCTACACCAAGAGAACTTCACAGTGTCCACAGATTTTCTTAATGAATCTGCAACATTCTTCGAAGTGTCCACCTTCATCAACAACACTTTCTTTTCTACAACCATCTCTCTAACAAAGTGATATTGAACATCAATATCCTTTGTCTTTCAATGATAAGTCGGGTTGTTCGCTAGAAAAATTGCACTCTGACTATCACAACATATCCTTACAGCTTGTTGTACCAACCCAATACCTGAACACAATCTTTGTAAGCATATTACTTCCTTGATTGGATGAGTGGCTACCATGTACTCAATTTCTATAGTTGAAAGTGCCACTATAGATTGTCTTTTTCTCATCCAACTGATTGCTCCTCCAAATAGGTTAAACACATACCCGCTTGTAGATCTCCTATTATCCAAATATCTATCCCAATCTGCATCCAAAAAGCCATGTATGTCCACTACTCTTTTCAATCCTAGTCTTCCTTGGTAGCACAATCCATAGCCAGTAGTGCCATGCAAATACTTGAAAACCCTTTGTCCAATGCTCCTTCCCTGGTTTTGACATATACCTGCTCAAAACTCCCATTGCATGTGCAATGTCTGGTCTAGTACAGACCATTGCATATCTCAAACTATGAACTGCACTCGCATATGGAACACGAGACATGTCCTCCTCCTCTTCTTGTGTCTTGGGACACTTATCCGCATATAACTTTACACCAACAGGAATAGGGACCTTGATCGATTTACATTCATGCATATTAAACCTATGCAATATTGTCTTGACATATTTTCTCTGATTTAACCAGAGTTTCCTCTTTTCCTGATCTCTTTTAATTTCCATGCCCAAAATGAAATTTGCAGCACTGAGATACTTCATATCAAATTTAGAGGACAACTGAATTTTCACATCATGGATAATCTCATGTTTGTTTCCTATCAGCAACATGTCATCCACATACAATACCAAATAAATCAAATGATCGCCAATTAATTTAAAATACACACAGTGATCATCTTTGCTTCTTGTGAAGCCAATTCCCAGCATATAAGTATCAATTTTTTTATACCGCATCCTCAGTGATTATTTTAAACCATACAAGGACTTTTTCAGCTTGCATACTAGCTCCTTCTTTCCCTTCACAGCAAAGCCTTCTGGATGCTTCATATAGATTTCTTCTTCCATATTCCCATGTAGGAGTGTTCTCTTCACATCCATCTATTCTACTTCAAAATCAAATCTAGCAACAACAAATAACAGAAATCTAATAGAAGTTAACTTAGCAACACGAGAAAAAATCTCACCAAAATCAATTCCATCAACCTAGGAATAACCCTTTGCTATTAACCGTGTTTTGTATTTCTCCACTTTGCCTTATGCATTCAGCTTCTTTTTAAATACCCATTTTTTGCCAAAGGGATTTATTCCAGTTGGAAACTCCAGTAGATCCCAAGCCTCATTCTTTTCCAAGGTTTCCATGTCTTCATCCATGGCCTTTTTTCATAGTTTTCCATCCTCTGAATCCATTGCTTCCCTGACAGTTCCAAGATCATCATCAGTAATAGGCAAAACAAAAATTGAATGAAAATTAGGTGGATTATACCTTTTCGATCTCCTCAATATTAGAGTATGAGGATCTTATTCTTATGATTCTTGTTGTTCTATAGAGTCTGATTCATCATTCTTTAAATCAAACTCTATTTTTTTTGGTTCTTCTTACTTGGTAGGACATATTGTTTGACAAAATCTTTTATTTCTCTAAATTTCACATCTTGGCTATACATAGCCTTCTTAATTTTTGGGTTCCAAAGCTTATAACCTTTAAGACCATCTTTATACCCAATAAAGATACACTTTTCAGCCTTCTTATCTAGCTTACTCATGTTTTCCTTTGGAACATGAACATAGGCCTCACAGCCAAATACCTTGAGATGTGTGAGAGAAGGTTTCTTACTAATCCATACCTCTTGTGGAGCCTTTTCATCTACTGCTAACGAGGGTGATATGTTGACTATGTAACATGCAGTACCCACTGCCTCTGCCCATAATTCTTTCCCTAACCCGGCACCACTGAGCATGCACATTTCTTTTTCCACTGACATCTCGTTCATCCTTTCTGCAATTCCATTGTGTTGAGGTGTATATGGAGTAGTCTTCTTCCTTGCTATACCGCACTTCTTAAAGAATTCTTCAAATTCATTCCCACTGAACTCTCCACCATTATTTTTCCTCAGCACCTTAATTCTTTTCTTTGTTTGATTCTCAACAAGAGACTTCAAAATCGATAAACCTACCAAAGACTTCAGATTTCTTCCTGAGAAAATATATCCAAGTATTCCTTGAGAATTCATCTATAAATGAGACATAGTACACATATTTCCCAATGATGGAACCGACACAGGTCCAAACACATCACTGTGAACTAGCTATAAAATTCCTTCTGCACTCATTGCACCAAAGGGAAATCTTACCTTATTCTGCTTCCCATATACACAATGTTCACAAAAATAAAAATCCAGAGAGCAATTAGACATACCTTCAACCATACATTTACCGTGTAGTAGTCAAAGACCCTTCTCTCTGATATGCCCCAGTATTTGATGCCATGGCATAACCTTTTATCTAGAGAATGTAGGAGTTCTTTCTTATTCAACTCAAATATCAGAAATAGTGGAACTATTACACCCATCACTGATAGTGCTTCCTTGCATCTTATATCAATTTCCAAACCAAACTCCCTTCGGCAACACCATTTCTCCTCAAACCATCCTGCAGCTTTCCTTTTCAAATATTGTTTTGACCCCTGCATCGTCCATTTTGTTTACATAAATCAAATTTCTTACCAATCCTTGGATGTGCAGAACACCGAGTAGTGTTCTAATCCTTCCATCTATGAGCCTCAACTTGACTTTTCTTCATCCTATGATTCTGGTTGTCGAGTCATCACCTAGGAAAACATTACCTCCATCATACCTTTCATATTCACAGAACCACTCCCTGTGGAGAGTCATACGAAAGGATGTACCTAATTCAACCAACCATGCCTCATGATCTGCAGGTGTGCTTGAAGAAGCCAAGTACACATCCCCTCCTTCTTCTTTGGAGGTCTTTTCTTCTATAGAAGGAGCTTCTTTAGATCCCTTCTTTTTCTCAACTTTGGATCTACATTGCTTCTTGCAGTGCCCTTCTTTTTCACATCTCTAGCATACCTTTACAAAATTTCTAGGATATTTAGATCTACCCTTAGACTTAGATCTCCCACTTGAGGACTTATATTTATTTCTTTCTTGGGATCATCCTCTTGCAAATAATGCATATGTGTTATGTCCTTCCATGTTCTTTCGTCTCATCTCCTCCGACCACAAGGATGAGACCACTTCATAAAACTTCAAGGTAGTTGTATTACTACCTATGGCCACAACCATACTATCCATGAGTCTAGTAAAGAGCACAGTAAATTTGTACACTTATCTGCATCTGAAATTTTAATCTCAACATATACTAACTGACTTGCCACAATATTGAAGGCATTCAAATTCTCTGCCACCAAGTCTCCATCTCTCACCCTCAGGTTATACAGCTTCTTTCCCAGCAATAGTTTATTTATTAGGGACTTAGACTGATACAACTTCCCCAAATTATCCCATAAAACCTTGGTTGTAGCTTCCTTTGACACATTCAGTAATAGTGAATTTGAGAGACACAGTCGGATTGTGCTCTTCGCCTTCTGATCCAAGTTTTTCCAGTCATTTGTTGAAGTTCTTGTAGGTACAGTACTTGTATCCACCACCATCCACTGATCTCTGTCCACCAACAAATATTCCATCTTGAGATTCCATGGCTCAAAACTTTTCCCATTAAACTTCTTGATCTCCATTTTTGAACTGCTCGCCATTTATCTTCACTTGAAGAATCAATACCACATATCTCCCACTGTAACAAGGCTTATCATAGTCCTGAGCCAAACCCTTGACCACAAAGGCATCCCCCTGCAGCCAATAATAGCTCTGCTACCAAATCTAGAATTTAACCTTATACAATTATTTACTGCAAACATATTTTCAGTAAAAAAACAAAAAAGATACAATGGAAAATACTCACATTACACAGATATTTTTCCCCTGGAAACCCAAACAGGAAAAACCAACATATTCTATATTCATTCATACCATACATTGTTTACTATACAATATACATATAATATTCAACGGCATACAAAACCCTATCCTAATGACCTAGATTAGTCAACAACCCTAATTCCTTAACCATAAATAGAAAACTATTCGCAAAAAACCATGTGTCGAAAAACCGCCCAACAATGGAAATGAAAATCGAGGCAACATGAAAAATGAGGAAAAAAAGGTGACATGTTTCCTGAGGCAAAAAAAAAATCCTCAAACCCCCCTGTGTGCCCGACGCAACATAGCAGACACTAATGCTAGTCGTGCAAATAATATAACACATACCCAACACATATCAACTACTTCACGCATTTAAATATCCTCCCCCAAGACTAAACTCATTGTTTGCTTCTTCTTCTTAACACACTTCTTGCCACAAATACCCTGATTAACTTGACTAGAGGCTTTCCATTTCTGTCCACCTTCCTCACCTCCTTTCTCAGTTTGATGTTTAGGGTTTCCTACAAGATCGTCCCTTATGCTCGCTTCCAAAGGCCAAAATGAATATGGGTTAGTTTCATCCCCACACAACTTATTGAATTGGCTAACATAGTCCATAGATTGAGAATCCTCCACATTCATAGACCTACAAGTAGATGCACCATCTACTATAATATTGGAGGACAAAATTATGTGCACCAAAATAAAAGAGTCATTAAAAATTGTCCTACCACCTGATTTCACTTGTATCAAATTGAACCTTCGATTCAATTCAAAAGGATCATATCTATAAGGTTTGATAGATCCTCCATAAGAATATGCTATGTCCTTCTCGTAGTCAAAACCATAGCTAGGAACGAGGTTTAAAGAAGTTCCAATGGGCTCCAAAGGCTTGGGAACTTTTTCATTTTTTAGAGTTAAATTGGGTGGCCTTGAGGTGAAGATGGCACACCCCTCCATCGAGTCACCAATGTAGTCCACCAGCTCCTCATGCTTGTCCACGGAAAATTCAATTACTGCAAAACCCTAGTATGCATCGTCCTTACCTCTCGATGTGGCATATAAAACTTATTTATCCCAAGTTTGTTGATTTTTACAGTAATGATCTTCATACATACAATGACTACTACAAATTGAAATAATGCAAGGAGATCTTCATACATACAATGACTACTACAAGTTCAAAGTTTTATTATTGCATTGCTTTGAAATACATGTTATTAATGTGTAAGCTCATACCATCAAAGGAAGGTGGTTGTGTATTTCAAGGTAAATTTAAGAGATTGGATGTTTATTTAAAAAAATCCACATAATTTCAAATTGCATTAAAATTATAATTTGAATTGTTATAATGATAATGAAATTTTTATTTTTTAATCACTTAAGAAAAACATAATCTTAAGACAAAAGGTCTTTACTTTGTAACTATTATTCTTATTTGAAATTTAATTATAAAATTATAATATTCGATTCAATAATGTATATACTAAAAAATCATAATCAATTTTAGCAACCTTAAAAGTACAATTATGATAAATGAATTTGTTTAATCATATTTCCATTTGCATATTTAAATATTGTTTTTCTGTCAATACTCCACGCGAGCATATTTAAATATTGTTTTTCTGTCAATATTTACCTTTTGAGCATGTGGAAAGGTTAAAATGCATGCACGTTGGATTCTAAAGGTAAGAGACATGTGCATGTTAAATATCAAAGCAAGGCACATGTTGAAGTCAACAAATGACATGTCTTACCTTTGCATACCATAATCGATGCATTGTCAATTAATTGGTATTCTTTGCATTATAAAATCTTTTATGGGTATACAAGGCATCACAAGGAAATTGCATAAATACTCATTGGGTGATTTCTGAGTTTTAATTCTACAAAATTATATAAGTGATAAAGCATGGCTTAAGGGTTTGGAGGATTGATTATTTCAACTAGTGCAGACATCATGTTCTTGTTTGGAATATTGATGGTTAAGTATTATATACATTCATTCCTAGGGCACCAAGGATTTGTAATTACAATCATATTTCATTCGAATTTTCATTATGGTGTATTGCTTTCTAATAGGTGATAGCTTGTTGAGAAATATGGGGTGGAAAAAAGGCATGGGTTTGGCGAGGATGGCACTGTCATTGTCGAGTTTATACAAATGCAAGTTTCAAAATATAAAGGTGGTGTTGGTGGTCAGACACAGTGTAAAGTTGATCCTTGATTTGAGACTCATTCTAGAGACAATTATCAAGTTGTCATATAAAAGAAATCTCTAGCTAGATTTCATGAAATGGCCTAGTTGTAGACTGGCCAATGACAATCTCGGTTAATCTTTACTCGTTGTAACTAATAATATTCCCTACCAAATTGTTTTATCCTCAATAGGAAGTTCCTCTGGGGTCGTGTGCTTTTTAGATGTTAAGTCTCCATGTCTAATCTATAAGATTTGTTTTTCTATGGCCAAATGGGTTATATATTTTATTTTGGAAGCAAATACCCAGCAGTGCCTATTTTCCATTGTTGAAAATGGAAGGGTAAAGCATGGGCATGGGCAAGGTAACATACGAGTTCTCCATGGATGTTTGAGCATTGAAGCCACTCATACTCATGGGACAAAGCAGGGATGAGATGGTATATGGCAGGTGGACACGGAGATTGTGGGCAATGGCGATCTCCATTGGGAGATCTATGGAAGTAGACAAAGGAGGGATATTGATGGAGCCACTCATGCCAACAACACGAGAGGTCACATCCCCACAAATAGGAAAGGAGGGAGAGGGAAAGTGGATAAGTGGTGTGGCAGGCGATATTGGATTACAGGTTTTGATCAATTGACGGGCTTTGGGCAAAAGTCATCCCTATATAAATGACTGATCAATTAAGCAAAACATAATCTTAAGACAAAAGTTCCCTACTTTGTCATTGTTATTCTTGTTTGAAATTTAATTATAAATTTATAATATTCAATTCAATAATACAATGTATATACTAAAAATTCATAATCAATCAAGCAATCTAGTACAATTATGGTAAATGAAATTTTTTTATTAGATTTCCATTTTCATATTTCAATATTGTTTTTTTTGTCAATACTCTATGTGACGAACCATAAGAAAATGCCTCTTAATTATTTTGTTTTTTGTCGTGATCTTTGGATCCTTTCATACCATACAATGAGTGTTTTCGCTCCACTGAACGAGAGTAATAATCTTGTATGTAATCTTCATGAATTAAATTTGTGAATAAGTAGGGATCATGAGTTTGAGTGCGGGAACTATCTCTACCTTAAATATAAGAATAAAAACCCAATAGACAACTTAACCTGCAACTATTTGCCAATAATCGATGTTATATTCTCTTGTATCCCTCATTTGTCATAATCCAGAAGACCAATTGCATAATATCGAGTAAAATGTTTCATCAAGGATAGGATATTGAATAGTTTGTTGTAGTGGGAAGCTAAAAATCTAATATCAACATTGAAAATCATAATCCATGAAGAATGGCACAAAACTACATATTTTCACCAAGCTTTTGAGAAACTTAGTTCATTAAAGAGTCTTAATGCATCTCATAGTTAGCCACAAATCACTATACCTTTTACCAGGCCATACCAAGGAAAATATTAGTAATTGTTTTACAATGTATTAAAATATGTGTTGTTCTCAATCGTAGTCCATGAATTGCATAAGACATGAACGAAATAAATAGAAAATAGAAAAAGAAACTCATAATTCACAAATGCAAAATAGCAAACAAATTAGGAAGTGATTATCAGTTATACAAAAGGGAGAGTCATTTGCTTTTACAAATAAAATGGTTGTGGTGGAAACGAATGTCCATTTAAAAAATGCATTTTTTTTTAATGTGTGTCAACATCAATATATATTGTCGTGGTAAAAAATAGAACCACTAACACATATATCATTATGAAACATGTTCTAATGAGAGAAAGCATCGTTGCCATGGCCATATGGTGATATGTTGTGGGGCATCTAGTAATGTTGATAACTTAGTGCTTTGCAAAAATAACCAAGACACACATTCTTATCTTGTAGGGCATCTAGCAATGTCCTTTGCTCATCACTTTGCAACAATATCTAAAACAAAGCCAAGATGCCTCCTAAAGCTATTGACGTGAATTGTTGTGAACACAGAGATTAAATTTGTTTCAAGAATTTTATTTCTTGAGTAATTTTTTTCAATTACAGGCAATGATAATTAGAATAGAGTAGTTAAGATGTTGATTCATGGTTTAGAGCTAAGAGATAACTATCAAAGAGTTATGTTTATGAGTTTATCAGGTAGTTCATATTAGTTTGGGCTTATGCATTTTTTTCTGCATCAGAAAATTATCACATGGAAAGGTTAAAATACATGCACGTTGGTACTACTTGTAAAGGTAAGAGATGCAAGAGTGGTCATAATCAAAGTTTAGTCCATGGTTTTCAGACCCGATATTTTGGTATATGGAATAAGATAGTCAGACAGGTAGAGGACAGGTGGCTCAATGCACATATTTATCGCTCAGCTCACTCATAGGTTAGTTGATTCTAAGGCATGATGGGTGGTGTTTTTAAGCCAGCGACTCCCTATAAATCTAAGAGTGTGTATGTTTAATATCAAAGCAAGGTACATGTTGAAGTCAAAAAATTTCATGTCTTACATTTGTGTACTAGACCCAATGCAATATCAATTAATCAGTATCCTTTGCATTATAAAATCTTCAATGGGCATCTGAGGCATTACAAGGAAATTGCATAAATACACAATGTGTGATTTCTAAGTTTTAGTTCTACAAAATTATCTCAAGTGATAAATCTCAATCATGGCTTAAGGGTTTGGAGAATTGTTTATTTCAATTGGTGCAGACAACATGTTGTGTTTGGGATATGGATGGAGAAGTATTACATACATTCATTCCCAGGGAACCAAGGATTTGTAATTACAGTCATATTTCATTTGAATTTCCATTACATTGTGATGTCTTCTAATAGGTAATAGCTTGTTGAGAAATATGGGGTGGCAAGAAGGCTTGTGGTTTGTCAAGGATGACACCGGCATTATCGAGTCTGTACAAGCGCAAGTTTTAGAAGATAGAGCTGGTCTTGGTGGTCAGACATAGTGGAAGGTTGATCCTTGATTTGAGACTCATTTTGGAGAAAATTATCAAGTTGTCATATAAAAGAGAGATCTAGGTAGATTTCATGAAATGGCCTAGTTGTATACTAGCCAATGACAGTCTTGGATAATATTTTCTCATTGTAATTGATAATGTTCCCTACCAAATCATTATCCTCATTAGGAAGTTCCTTTGGGGGCATGTTCTTTTTAGATGTTAAGGTGTCATGTCTATTTTGGAAGATTTGTTTTATATGGATACATGGGTTATATATTTTATTTTGGAAGCAAATATTGAGCATTGCCTATTCTCCATTCACAATAAGGGAAGGGAAAAGTATGGGCATGGGAAAGGTAACACACAAGATCTACATGGGCGTTTGAGCATTGGATTTTTTTAGATCCATGGGACGAGGTGGAGATGAGGTGGTATGAGGCAGGTGGATGCAAATATTATGGGCAATGGTGATCTTAATTGTGAGATCTATGGAAGTAGACAAAGGAGGGATACCAACAAAGTTGCTCAGGCCGACGACACATGAGGTTGAATCCCCATGGACAACAAAGGAGGAAAAGGATAGGTGGAAATGTGATGTGGAAGGTAGTATTGGACAACAAGTTTTGATCGGTTGATAGGCTTTGGAAAAAATTTGTCCGTATATGCATGCCTTTGGCATAATTAAAAGATTATAATCATAGAATATAAATTATAAAATAACAAGAAAAAAGATTTGATAAATACTTGGTAAAAATTTTAATTAATTAATAATAATTATAAAAATGCTTCTTTGTCTTAAATTATATGAATATGGCTACCTGGAGCTAAAACTCATCACTGACATTTGTGAGAAATTAAATAAATCCATGGGATTCCTATTATGATTATCAATTCAAATGAACAAAAAGTCAATAAAATATTTTCCAGAAAGGACAATCAACGTCCATGATCACATGTAATAGTGGGATAACAAATTTCACCATATTGTAACAACTGAATAGTAATTGGAGGTTTCTTGGAAATTCTTGAGTGAAGCAAACCATAACATGTGCAAGTAATTGAAGAGCTACATGAGTGAAAGTGGGGATGAAAGAATAATATATAATATAAATAGAAAATAAAATTATTTATTCACTCTTTCTTGAAATCAAGAACTATCATTGATCAATGTTATTACAAAATTCCCAAGATATATTGAATCACGATATTTTTGCATTGGCTCCTAATTTCATGACATAAAAGATATGTCTCTACTCATAACATAACTGCATATTGTCAATTGGGTCTAGCTCGAGTGGTTGTATGATGAAGTGTTATACTCCCCTCCCTATTTTTGTTCTCATAAATGACATGAAAAAGCTTCAAGATTCTACATAATCTGATTTACCCTAGATATCATGTTTGAAATGAGGAGAAGTACCCGACGGTTTTCCCCAGAAAATGCATTACGTGAAATAAATAAATTTTAAAAAAATAAATGTGTACTCATCCATTATGAGTTTCACAAAACATTACAAAATAAAATCTAAAACCAAATTTCCCCGATTAGTATAGAATGAAAAAATATAATAGATCACATAGCTTTCTCTAATATTTTTTCCAATAAAGTCATGTCAGTCAAGTGGATATTAGATGAGAGTAAATAAATAATTTATTTCCTACATGAGTTGTAGCCTTCGTCGACCATTGGTTTGCACTGAAACTATTCATCAAACTTTCATAAAATTATATGGGGAATGTTTGTTTGGAGATGTCTCGAGAGGAGGGAATATGTCACCCTTTCCCACCAATCTATTGTATCAAACCTAAAGTGACATTGGGTAGTTTTCAATCCCTCTCATCATTATTAGAAGAATAAATTTACGAAAGAAAGGATAGAAAAGGAACTTAAGCTCGAGTCGGGGCTCAATCTGGCCATAGATCCATTACTTTGGATCTCAAACCACCATCAGGTCCTATCATTAGGTTTAGGTTCAAGGTCATTGTGGTAACTTATTTTTATCCTATCCCTTTGTCAGGGTCCCCCATGCCCGCTACACCCAAATATTCATTTCCACTGTAGTTTTAGGTTTTTCCAATCTGGTGGGATCTCAACCTCAAACATGGCTCTTAGTCGTTTCTTTCTTTCATTAGGGTTTTGTGCAAAAGTGATAGCCAATCTACATGACAAGAGAAGCATTCAATGGGGTTGAGTCTATTACAAAGTAGGGAAGAGAGTGGTTGTATGGCTTGGTGACAACAACACTCTTCATCATAGTGGATCCCTACAACAAAATATAAATATAATAATCCCTCATGGTAAGTTGCCTCCCTCTCGATGTTTGTATCAAAATCTACAAGAAGTGGTGTAAATACATACAACCCAAACTAAGAGGAGTTACTTAGACCTTTGAAATCCATCTAAAGTATGTAGTGATGGTTGTAGGTGCAAGGTCAAAGGCCTTATACTTACATGTTGATTCTTCCTTCTAACTAGAGTCGGCAATACCATTGGCATATTCATAGGGGACACTCTTCCTGCAATGTGAGCAATGGCATTTGTTGTCCACTATTTAATATGACATTAGTAGTTGATGTTAGAGATTACGTGTATGTTTTTCATTCGGCCTTTGGGGTTGTGGTTAGTGTTCATAAGACTAATTACTAGTTGGTTGGTCAAGATGAGCCACATAATTGGATTCTTCTTGCTTGGACCTTCATCCATCCGGGTATCATAGTCAGACATCTTGGCATACCCTTTCGTGTGGGGATCTCTCTAGTGGTTATGTAGGATTGGTATTAGGAGCATTTGCAATGTAAAATCCTTTTTTGGCAATGCAAAGATCTTCCATTTGTTGGAAAATTGATTGTAATGAACAAGATTCTTCAAGCCTTGCATATTTATTATCTATTATGTTGTCTTCACAGTAAGCTCAGTTTCACAGGTTTGAGAAACTTCTTTGTTTGTATCGGAGGAACAGGTATGGTGGGGCTCAGTGCCTCTGCATGGTACCTTAACATGTTTGCATTATACCTAAGGAAGGATCAGGGATGTTTAGGGTTGATTTTTATCGCGACTCAAGGTAGCATCTTGGCTACTAAATGGGTGGTTGGGTGTCTATAGGGATGCTCTCCTTGGCAGTTAATGTTGAGGCATCATCTTCTCATGGGACAACATATTAGCAATATCAGGGTATCTTTCAGATTACATGACATAATTTCAGCTCCTCATAGCTTACAGGTCTCAATATCCTTTATTATCATAAGTATCTCGCCATCATGGAGGAAGGTAGTTGGTTTGGTGTGGTGGTAGATGTTAAGTAGTCAAGGAAGGTGGGATTTTTCCAAATGTCTGATTTGGAGTTAGAAGGTACAAATCACATGTGTTGCAAACATCCCCCATTTCCAAGGGTGATGACTGAGTAAGAAGAATATTTTTTATTGGAGGGATTAGTGGGATACTAGTGCTCACTTTTAGAAGGACTAGAAATCCATTGCTCGTGAGTTTTCCCTATCTTCTATGGACCAACATATTATTACGGAGATTGTTAGTCTTATTCCATGGGAGGACCTTCTCAAAATTAATATAGACATGCCTTGACCCTTTTTGAATGATTAGGAGTGGAGCTCTAGGATCCCCTTAGTCCAATATGATTCTCGAAGGTTATACTTTCTTCTTCATTAGTAGCATGAGGTTATCCCTATTCTTAATACAAGATGGGTGTATGTTGATGTGGAGAGATGGTGGATCAGGAGATTCCATAGTGTGTTGTTAGTTTGGGTTAGCTACAAACTTCGGGTGTTTGCATGGCTATTCATTTATCAACGTCTTCCTACCAAGGCATAATTGTTTGAAATTGATATCTCAAATGGGTTTTTCCCTTCTTACCTCAAGCTGGAAATGTTGAAGCAACTCCTTTGGGATTGTTCTTTTGTCATATATTATTCGGATTTTGTTTAGTCTAAGCATGTAGCCATTTTGTATGGGAGGTTACATTGGAGAGAAAATTTATCTGGTGATTATAGATCTTTGGTTCACTCTTCTCCCAGTGGTGTCCAGGATTGCTTGAGGATTTCAGCCTTGTTTGTTCTTTGGAAACTTCGGTGAAAATATGTTTCTAAGGATGAAGTTAGATTTTGTTTGCATTTTGTCAAATATGGAAAGAAGAGGCATGTATGCAGTTGTTATCTAAATGCTTTCTGTTGATCAAAGATGCCAAGGGGTTGGATACAACTACCTATTAAGAGGTTATTATGATTTTAGTTTCTTTGATAAAGAGGATGTAAATACCATTATACATTTTTTTCAAAGGAAACCCTCATGAAAAACCCTATGAGTACTTCCCTATGATCCATGGATGGTAAATAGGGTAAATTGTTGTCCCCAATGGTGGAGCCTAACCCTGAGGGGATCAAGAGAGTTGAACCTGTGACCTACCCAACTTTGGGGGGGAGATAAGAGGTCTCACATTTGGCTCATGATCACTTGAGCTAACCCTAGGGGTTGTAAATACCATTATACATACCCTCTTGCTTTATTTCTTTTTCTCTTGTGTAAATAATTTTATATAAATATAATAAGTATTTCCACAACAAAAAATTAAAGATATTTTCATTCACTGCATATGGAGGTGACATTGCTCTTGATCCAGGTATTGAAAATTTAGGCATAGTGTTGGAATTAGCTAGAGGAAATTCCCAAATTAGATTTGATCCCATGAGATCAAACAAGATCAATTTGGAAAGGTGGGAAGGTGGAAGGCATATGGATGTTTAGTATAGATGACACATGTTGGATCAACATCAATTTTAGGTAAAGGACAAGTGATAGGCAGTAAGAGAGTATTGATAGAGTATGAAAGTTTAGAGAGGAACTACCCCCTTAAAAAATCCTATGATGTAAAAATTGGAATAATTATATCGAAGTCAACTCCATACACTTAAAATATTAAAAGGTAGTGTTAAGATTAAGCCAACATAGACCGTTTCTATATTATGCTTTATAGTCTTTGGCCTATGCTACCATCAAAATCAAGAAAATCCTAGATGGTTTATTAGATGATCATATTCAAGGGTCTTGTGTTTTCACTTTGTTGAGAATATTGTAACGATATTTTGAGTGATATGTTGTAGATGTTGATTGTGTGGCAATTTATTAGAAGAAGAAACCATATGTTGATCATCATGTAGAGCTTCTTCACTTGATCGATTGATTTTCACACATTGTGGTGTTATAGTCAAGGTTCCATTTGATACTTTGGGTTAGTCCCAAGCATTGTTGGTCTTGAAGTCCGTAATACAAAGCATTTCAAGCTCACTAAAGCACATATTGTCAATGGAGATGCATGTTTATATGAGTATCCTCATCTTCATCTTCAATGGGTATAGGTGCATGTTGAAAATGATATTCATAGTAGTTTAAGGTTTTTAGGTTCTCTAGTATCGAACAAAAGCCATCTTTGAAAGGCATATATCTTTTGTGATGTGACAAAATATTCTATATAAAATAAACTCACTCCAATGAAAGTTCTCAAAATCATTGGAATATTTGTCAAGAATACCAAAAAAATGTGGTCGAACAAGGACAGTAGTTGGAATTCCATCCTATATCAAACAAATACTTGCATTTCTATTATGGGCTCTATTTCTCACTCTCACAACTCTACCAACTCTGATAACTACAAGGATCACCACTATATGGCACTTATTTGAATGGAGCCTAAATGCAACCAGTGAATGTTTTTATCCTTGAGAAAATCGACTTCACATGGCTTAGATGATTGAATGATAATTAACTACAAGATGTTAGATAAGAGAAATTTTATTTAAGTTAAAATATTGTTTTTGTCCTTTCCATGTTAAGTTTTCCTTAGTGGTGCATTGGCTACTACAACTTTGTTAAACTTTCAACATTCATAAAGGTCACAATTTCAAGACTTAGCATTATGTTCCCATAATGTTGAACCCCCAACATGAAGTGGAGTGCATAAATATTTAAGGACATCAAGGCTATTAGGGGTTGAGTGAATCCTAGGGTCCTTTTAAGTTCCAAATAGCAACTACTCGCCTTTAGCTATATTTGATAAGTACTCCAGGTTTTCTAGATGTTTGAGTGAATTTTAATCCCCTCATGAGATCCAAACAACAACCATCCACTCATAATTGGAAATAATAGGGATCTCAACTCCATGGGGCTATTAGGAGGTTTTAAATAGAGTTAAATAATTTATAAAGAAGACCATTGAGAGACCAAAGATCTAAATAAGCTCAACATGCATGAAGGAGATATTCTCAAGGCAAGTTCCAAGTTAGAGATATGGATACCCTATGCCAAGAAAGGTTGTTATCTTAGTGCCATAAGGATCAAGGACCAAGTGCCACATGTCATTTTCAAGGTGATCCGAAAAAGATCTTTTACACAACTATGGTTGAGTTATTATGCATGTGTTGATTGACCAATTAGGAAACTTAAAGAGAGAGGAAGAAATATAGAATAAATGTGACAGCCATATAAACATTTACAGAACTGAAATGAATCATAAAACAACATCAAACCATAACACCAATGTGGTAATGGAATTCGGCAATCGTGCCTACGTCTCTGGGCCTTTGTCTCAGTGGGTGAGGCTTTCTTATTTATGTTAAAATATGAATAGATACATCACAACAGTGCCAAAATGTTACAAAATTGATCAGGTATTTTTCTATCAGATCTCCAGAATCCAACAGAAGAAACGACACTCAAATCGGATGCCGGAGCTCCTAGAAATGGCCACCAAAGGTGCGCTCCTCAACAGCTTCCCTGCATAAAAATGGCTTTGGCTTGGAAAATCTTCCATAAACCTGCTCTAAATATCTCCCCATGGCCTCAAGAAGGCATGGTTTATATAGATCTGAAGTTGGTAACAATCTCCCAGCTTCCCCCCAAGATCTGGCCTCAAAAAGGGCTCAATATCCCCCAATATTGGCCAAAAATCTTCAAAAACATCTGAATAAATCCCAAAAAATCATAGGGTATAGTTAAAAACCCACTATATGAATTTGAATAGGGTGCAACCCCCTCTGCATTGGCCATTGGTCGTATGGGAGCCTGCCATATGGTCAGGTGCTAGCACCTGGCACGCTAGCTCCCCATTTCTCAGCTCTGGGTCATATGCGAAAGGCCATATGGCCTAACCCTACCCTTATGTGCCCTTTCCTCCGGTGTAGCCCCCCTATTTGTGGTAGCCCCTGGTCTCGTGACATGGGCCATGTGGCCATGCCCCCACTCCGCGCCAAACGCTGGTTCAATAGTCTTGGATCCTAGCCCGCGGTCAGACGGGGCTGGCCCCTGCCGACTAGGGCTATCCCCCCATTATCTGCCATGGTTAAATTATATTATAAATGCATTGAGTATTCAACAAGAAACACCTACAACCTGGATGGTTAGCACCCAGTTGCTAAATCATTGGTGCCCGAGGAGATCAGAGGTTCAAACCTCCCGACCTAACAATTTTTTTACCCAACTGTCATTGGGCATCCACAGGGTGCCATGTGGCACCACCTGATTGGGCCATATGGCAGCCCAGGATTGGCCCACATCACCAATCCATATGCTCAATCACCCTACCACCTGTCCGACATGTCAGCAATCTGTACGCCTAGTCACCCTTCCACGTGTCATTCTGTATGCCCAGTCACCTGCCCAGCTGTCATCCATACACCACATCCATCTTTCGTAGGGACACATCACTGTACGGACTACCACATGTCATCCATACGGTGACACGTGTCAAATTCATACAGTTCCAACTCAACCTAAAAATGATGAAAATGAGTGACATGTGTCACCTCCTAGTGACACCACGTCGGCATGCTGACCTATGCTGACGTCACCTATCGTATATGCTGACATCAGCGTTGAATTTGACTTGGTTGACTTTTTGCCTATTTGGAGAAATGAACAGAACGCAATATCTGGAGAATATGACGTTCGTTTGAGCCCGTTCAAGTTCTGTTGGGTTTATATCGATGAGGACTATGCACACGTCCGTTTTGAAGCCATTCTGAGAACTTTGATTTTTAGGCCTTTCTGAGCCCTACCAAGCTCCTAGATCCGATTCTAGAGCACACCTCCCCACTAAAGGACCTTTTGGTCCCCAAAAGGTTACTAACTAGTCATCAAGCTCAAGATAGGCCACCTAGCTTGTTCTCTGTCTTTGAACTCTGTCATGTGCACCTGTCTCATCAAGATCAACTGTAACACAATCATGATAACTGACAGCATATTGTTAGTCATTTGAACCCTGACACATCTTACCAAAACTACTATCATCCATGCAAACAACATTACTAATGATAGCATCAAAAATACAACTGCAAATGAGCTAATATGTTTGTAATATTTGCATGGCATTAGCTTATCTTGAAGCAAACTGTGATTGATTTTCCATTCCACGATCATTTTATGTTATTGCTTAAGATCTGTTACTTGATTTGAAACAATTATAGGTTTGTTGCTTGCTTGAACTGCCTTCTTTAATTGTTCCATAGTTTGAAGAGTTTTATTTGCTTTTACATGATGAGCATGAACCACATAACCTTGACCTGCTTTGGTTAATTGATATTGATTCTTTGTCGTGTAGAAGATTGCTTTACGATCATATAAGTATGGACTACCTAAGACCATTCCAAGTTCACTTAGTGGCATCACATCACATGTTACCTCATCCACACACTTGGATGAAATAGAAAATTTTAATGTGCACTTCTTGGTTATGTGCATTTGATGATTGTTGCTTATCCATTTAAGTGTGTATGGCTTATGATTCTTCTGTGTTTTTAACCCCAATTGTTAACCAGTTCCTCTAAAATTAGGTTAGATTGAGATCCACTATCTATTTATGTGTCTATATTATTGTGCCTCATGATGACCCTAATGTGAAACAAGTTACTTCTACAATCAAATCCATCACTAATTTTACCTACCATACCGACTAATGAGACTTTAGATTCATCACCTGAATCTGATCCCAAGTTTGTGGGTCTTGTTGTTGCCGCAAATGTTGGCCTCCCTTTCTTTTCCTTGAACCACTTCGGTCTCTTCTTAGGATGTAGTTGCTAACATCGGTCCTCATCATGCCCCTCTTTCTTGCAATTCTTGCAAGAGGGCCTCTCTTCCTTTCTCGTCACTGCATTTTCCTTTTTTCCATGCCACTTCCTTTTGTCCTCTTTCCTTGAAGACGATTCCCCTGATACACCAACACTTGTTTTCCCTGCTTCAATGTATGTCGCTTGAACAGAAATCTCATCAAGATTAGTTGGTCCAAACATGAATACAGTATTTCGAATATGTGCAGGTAAACCTCCTATATACTTCATAAGAGTTTCTTGGGTATGTAAAGGAATATCTAACATCAATGCCATTTTACGAAATCCATCGGTGTATTCTTGCATTGTTTGTCCTTTTCTTAGTTTTAAAGTTTTCCATTCAATTAATGCTTTCTCTTTATAACCCAAAGAATAGAATTGCTTCCTAAGTGCATAAATGAAACTTTGCCATGATGGAAATACATTACCCACTTGTTGTGTGCCATTTCGCAACTTGCTTTGCCACCAGATGAGTGTTATTCCTACAAGTCTTAATGATGCCAACTTGATTTGTGTGGCCTCATCCTTGATCTGTTTCAAACTGCAATAGACCTCCATCTGTCTGACCCAATTGTCAAGTCTCTCTGCATTTACTTCACCATCATACATGGGTAATTCAAATTTAACATCAAGTTTTAATAAAGGCATTTCATTCTTGTGTTTATGAACATGTTTCTTTGCATTGGATTTAGAACTTGAACTCGAAGAAGATGGAGGTGAAGGAGGAATTTGAGGAGGATACTCTCCTTCTTCAATTTTTCCCTTTGAAGATTCACCCGGAGTTGGTCTCTTTCGTTCTAAGTAATCCTCATACAAAACCTTCATCGTCTCTGACATGGCGAAGAAAGTTTTTCGAAACTCTTTCTCATCCTGAGAAAGTCCCTCTTTCGATGCCATCCTCTCGCTTTGAGAAGTTCTCTTTCTCAATCCAATCAATGGATTCTCTTCAACAAGCTCGCCTTCACCATGATGTATCTTTTCCCTAGTTAACATGCAAAACTCAAATCCAAACGTCAACTAGCTCTAATACCACTTGATCTGAAAAGATCTTTTACACGACTATGGTTGAGTTATTATGCATGTGTTGATTAACCAACTAGGAAGCTTAAAGAGAGAGGAAGAAGTATAGAATAAATGTGACAGACATATAAACATGTACAAAACTAAAATGAAGCATAAAACAACAACAAACCATAACACCAATGTGATAACGGAGTTCGGCAATCTTGCCTACATCTCCGGGCCTTTGTCTTAGTGGGTGAGGATTTCTTATTTATGTTCAAAGCTCAATAGGTACATCACAACATTGCCAAAAGGTTACAAAAATGATCTGGTCTTGTTCTACCAGATCTCTTCAACCCAACAGAAGAAACGACACTCAAATTGGATGATCGGAGCTCCCAGAAATGGCTCGCAAAGGTGCGCTCCTCAATAGCTTCCCTGCGTAAAAACGGCTTTGGCTTGGCAAATATTCAACATAAAATTGCTCTGAATATCTCCCCATGGCCTCAAGAAGGCGTGGTTTATATAGATCTGAAGTTGGTAACTATCTCCCAACTTCCCCCCAGGATCTGGCCTCAAAAAGGGCCCAATATCCCCCAATATTAGCCAAAAATCTTCAAAAACAACTGAATAAATCCCAAAAAATCATAAGGTATAGTTAAAAACCCACTCTATGCATTTGAATAGGGTGCAGCCCCCTATGCGTTGGCCATTGGTTGTATGGGATCCTGCCATATGGCTAGGCTCTAGCACCTGGTGCACTAGCTCCCCATTTCTTTGCTCTGGGTCATATGCGAAAGGCCATATGGCCTAGCCCTACTCTTTCGTGCCCTTTCCTCTAGTGTAGCCCCCCTCTTTGCGGTATCCCCTGGTCTCATGGCATGGACCATGTGGCCATGCCCCCACTGCACACCAAATGTTGGTTCAACAGTCCTGGATCCTAGCCCGCAGTTGGACAGGGCTAGCCCCCGTCGATCGGGGTTATCCCCCCATTATCCACCACAGTTAACTTATATTAGAAATGCATCGAGTATTCAACAAGAAACACCCGCAGCTCGGATGGTTAGCGCCCAGTTGCTAAATTATTGGCGCCCGAGGAGGTCGGAGGTTCAAACCTCTAAGCCTAACAATTTGTTTACCCAGTTTTCATTAGGCATCTGCAGGGTGCCATGTAGCACCACTTGATTGGGCCATGTGGCGGCCCAGGATTGGCCCACAACACCAATCTGTACGCTCAGTCACCTTGCCACCTATCCAACACGTCAGCAGTCCATACGCTTAGTCACCCTGCCATGTGTCCGTTCGTACGCCCAGTCACCCTGCCACGTGTCAGTCTGTATGCATAGTCACCTGCCCAGCTGTCATCTGTACGCGATGTGTCCATCTGTCGTAGGGCCATGTCACTGTACGGACTGTCATGTGTCATTCGTACGGTGACACGTGTCAAATCCGTACAGTGCCAACTCAGCCCAAAAATGATGAAAATGAGTGACATGTGTCACATCCTGGTGATGCCATGTCAGCATGATGACTTCATCATGACATCATCCTAACGCATGCTGACATCACCTGTCGTACATGTTGATGTCAACATTGACTTTGATTTGGTTGACTTTTTGCATGTTTGGCGAAACGAACAGAACGTGATATCATGAGCACACGACGTTCGTTTGAGCCCGTTCAAGTTGCGTTGGGTTTGTATCGACGAGGAATACACACACATCCGTTTTGAAGCCATTCTAAGAACTTTGATTTTTATGCCTTTTTTAGCCCCATCAAGCTCCTAGATCTGATTCTGGATCACAAGGGCTACATGGGATAATCAAGGGCCACCCTGTGGTAGGGTGACATCAACATTCTATCCATTGAGGTTGATGTGTCATAGGTATCCCAATCATAGGGCATCATGTGGGTTACCATGTCATCAAAAAAGGGCCAAGACTCTATACACCTCCTAAAAAAAATTCCCAAGTGTTAAACTATTCTTAAGTTCATTGGAATTAAGTAAATTTAAATATTATTTTTGGGTATGTTGGGTGTCAAGTGCTTCTTGACCAAACTATTTAGTGTTCTCTAGTTGTTAACTATCCACCTAGGCTACAAATTGTAAATATTTTGGGTCCATACGACTATCAAGCGTTAAGTACTAGATTGTAAAACCCTTGCAATGTATAAATGCCAACCATCCACCCAAAGTTGCAATTCATGAATATTTTGGGTTTTCATAAGTTGGGGGAATATGCCCCTTTTATTTCCAAATCTTGCAATCCTCCCACAATACCACCACCTCACCTTAACTCAATTTTATAATATTTTTCGGGTGTAAAGGTGCAAGTGGATTATATCCCTTTTACTTTCTTTGGAATAAAAATTGTCTTCCTAGATTACAATTAACAAAGATTTTAGGTCCACAAGCAACACAAGAGAGACCATAGGGTGTGAATCAAAACTAATGATCATGGTGTGGACTAACAATCAAGCATCACGTAGTAGTGCTTCATGATGTAAAACATTGTAAAATGAAGCAATCTTTCATAAAAGGTTTGACTAGGCACAAGGAAGAAAAAACTCATATGCTTGGATCCATTCAAAAGGAAACAAAGGCTACAACTACTTGAGCATGAGAAAGGTCATGGTTAATCGATACTCCTTGTTACTTGGTCTCCTTGTGAATGTTGCATCCACTACTCTTCAAGGAGGAGAATATTTCCTTAGTGGTTAGTGTTTAATTGTGCCATCATGGAATTTTGTTGATTGGGGAAGGCATTCATTGGAATAAACATGTAAAAAATAACTACCATTACTTTTACTTAAGTATGGTTAAGCATTAAGGATAAGAGAATTAGTTTATAATCAATAACAAGCACCATCAATAGGTCAAATGACTTGAAGAAAATCCCTACGAGAAATAAGTGAGAATCATGCCCAATAATAACTTATTGTGAATCTTGATTAACAAAACTACTCTTCTCTATGGAACAACATTTATGGAGCTACCATATGTTTCTCTTGGCAAAATATACCCATATCATATAGCCTAATGAATGCAGAGCTCTCCTCTGAGATTATGCATGTCATGAAGCATGGTCAATGTCAAATTATGTGAGGTTTGATCATTAATGTCGGATCAGATTATGTAATAATCATTATGCTTCATCTGATAGATTATGTGAGGCTTGATCACTGTGTATATGTTGTGTGGTCACCCCTGAAATTTTTATTTTTTTTTAACAAAAATTGAAAAAAAAAAATATATATATATATATAAGGCACGACTGAGGTTGCATATTACAAAGGAGGGTGTTGGTGGAAGGGATACCAGCTCCAAAATTTCCACAAAAAGGCTTACAAAATTGAGTTCACTGAAAGTAGATCTTTTCTTTTCTATCCTAAAGCTATCTTGAGAAAGATTTAATTATGCCATTTTTACAAAGCTGAGGAGTGTCTTACTAAAATTATTTAGACTTGGTCTTCCTCTGGAGGGGGCTCTAGCGCTACGTTCATATCAGGCAACATGGGGTCTACTCTGCTTCATGTTTCCTCATTTTGGCTTTGTGTCGATGAGTTTGGTGACCTGGCTTCCAGCTTTGCTTCCATGTTCTCCCCTTGACGTCTGAGAAATTCAAATTCATCTTGTAATTGATTTATTAATGTGTGGTGTTGGGCTAGAGTGTCAAGTGTGAATGTGAGAGTGGATCTGTGAGAGCCAAGACAGAGTGATAATTGTTGGGTGGTGGAGAAATTATCATCCACCAGCTCTTCCTCCGGTCTTTCATGAGTTGAGAGCTGAGCCATTTTTTCAATTAGACTGACTGTGATTGCTAGGAAATTACCTCCAACCCAATCATTGATGTTTTCTCTGATGGTGCCTCTATCAATGATGATGCCTCTAATGTTGCCTCTGTCGATGTTGTCTCTAGTGTTGCCTCTGTAGACGATGCCTCTGTCGGAGTTTCCTCTAGTGTTGCCTCTATCGATGGTGTGTTTGTCAATGTTGCCTCTATCAAAGCTGTCTCTGGTGTTGCCTCTAGTGTTGCCTCTGTTGACGTTGCTTCCTTTGTTGTTGATGCTCATGACTTTATCTTGGGTTATCCCTTTGATTCTGGACCATTTTCATATTCCTATACTTCTTAGGCATTGTAATTCCCCTTTCCATATGAAAATCCAAACTGCGGAGTTCCAAGGTGGTTGGCTATGGCGATGGGTCGTGAGCTTGCCTTCCAATTTACCTTCGCTGGCTAAAATCTTGATGCATGAATGTCGTGCAATCTCACAATTTGAATGTCTTTCAAGCGTTGGAGTCGCATGCACTACCCGCATTCCCTTGCACTGAATCATGATTGAGCTCCCTTCAATTAATCTCACCTCAGGCGAAGTTATGGCAGAGATGATGTTGCAGACTATTGAGAGAGCATGGAGGGTCGAGTACGACGAGTTCCCAAGGATGAGGAACACAAAGTGATCTGAAATATCCATATTTCCATCTTATTGTGTGCAGGTTCCCACGGGCCAAATGATATGGGTGTAAAAATCTTCCCCAAGCATGACGTTCAGCTTACTACATGCCTCGGCCAACTATAGCGTCACAGGGATACTGATGCCAGGTGGAGTGACGATGAGAAGGGGTTGATTCATTAAGAGGGGCTGAGAAAAGGTGTTTGCCCTGCATTTTCATATGACCTGGGGCCTTTCCAATTGCTAAATTCGCTTGTTCATTCGCTTTTGTGTTGTCAGTGCGTGGGACATGGTAGAAGGAGGATTGAAATGAGGACAAGATTGCTCTAATCCTCTCAATGGTTGTTTTCAACTTGTAGTTATTTGGGCATGTCTCTTTGACGAAGTGCCAAATTATATTTTTTGAGTCCCCTATTACGATAATGTTGTTGAGTTTTTGTTCCTGAGCTATGAGTACTCCTTGATACATCGCATAAGCCTCTGCCATGTTGGTGGTGGTTACACCCAAATTCCAGGAGTAGTGTAGCATTCTTTTTCCTCTAGGGATGTACAAAACCCCTCATGCACCTGCCTCCCCTGGGTCACCCCCGATATTATTCATATACAGTAGTTAGATTATGTAACTAAGGAAGATGGATTGATCAGGGGTTTGATCTTGTCAGTAGAGGCGTTGTTACTCATTCTGTTGAAGATAATTTTATGTAGATATGTGTCCTCATTTTTCCTCTCTCTTTTTGTACTTTTGATATGTAATTTCGACATTATGAATTTCATTCTAGAGATTCAAACTTAGTTGTTTTTTTTAAACAAGATAATGCAATGCATATAAGAGTAGAAGTAGTGACTCTTTCCAGTCCTCAAATATTTTTTGTAATAAGATAAGCTTAAGAGTTTTATTTCTCAAACTTTTCTATCTTCAAGGAGTTTTGGGTTCGCTCAGACTTTGTTATATCCAAGTAGTGTCGATGTTCCAAACCATGTGATTTCGAAGAAGCTCTAATTAATAAATTGTTTAATTTATCTGTTTACTTGGTTCATTTTTTATATTAAGGTTGTGAATGGAGTTTTCTTGTGGACATGTATACCTCCATCAACTATTAACATACAATTTGATTTACTAAACATAATATGATTCTTTGATTTTCCATTGCCTAGTTACATTTCTTCATCTTCCATTGTCGAATCGGATCTAACAAAAATAATTGGCTATCAGTACAAGCTCTAACATTATCAACACATGCAAAGTTTAAGGCTATGGATGGAGAAGGAGATTGATTTATTGGTGTTAAGGCCCCCATGCCATCATGATTGATGTCCAATTTTGTATGTAGTGTATGTAAATTTGAGCAGTATATTATTGTATAAAAGAGATAATGAGACATTCACAAGACCTTTTTCATGTGGGAGAAAATACAAACAAACAAACAAAAGAAGGAGAATGAATTGGAGATAAATTGAAGTGTTGAGGACGCTTGACCTTCCATCTATCCTCTTGGTCGAGTCAGTCCTCTATATTATGTTTCCCCACGATGAGAGAGGGGTTATTTGACTGTGAATGATGTAGAGAGGTCGCCCAGATGTCACTGAGGAGCATAGAGATGAACCATAGAGCCTGTCACTTTCCCATTGTTGAATAATAAAGAGCCTTATCGAAGCCAAAAGAATGTTGGTTTTCCTGTTTAGGTTTCCAATGTAAATTCTAAGTCTACGTGTGATGAAGATTGTTGTTATATCTGTTTATGAATGGAAAATGGTATGCATTGTAAGTTAATGGTCGTTTGTGTATGGTTTAGAAATGAGAAATTAGTTGTTTGGTTTGAGTTCATTTTATATTAAAATGGTCCTTGCAGGTCAGTAAACCAAACTAACGACTCTTTAATTGTACTTGTACATTGATTTTGAAGGAGGAAATTGAAGGCCCTCTATTCTGAATTGTTGTTATTTATTTACAAGTTCCTAATTTTGTTTTTGGAGTCATTGGGCACATTATCCACTTGTTGGGGTGTTTTCCCTTTGTCCATAAATCCTAAATGGATTAGATATTGAAGTCTAGGGTTGTATGGGCATTCAATAGCCACCCATGAGCCATACAAACGTTTTTTCCACTATGTCTGCTATCCATTTCGCCGAGGACATTTTCCTCTGTCGTTGAATGTCAAACTCAACTTCTAAAATGTTTTCTTTGTCCGTGGATGTTCAAGTCAAATTCCATATGTTTTTTTAGTTGCTTTGGGTTGTCAAAATAGCCCTAGACATTTTTTTTCATCATGGGTTATTAAATATAGTCTTCCGAACGTTTTTTACACACCACTAGTGATCAAATTTTCCCCTAGGACTTTCTTCTCAGCTATTGGTCACTAATTATGATGTGCAAAGGGTTTCCCTTCATTATTAGTTGTTGAATTTACCTCCTACTTATGTTATTTAGCCACATGTCGACCCACTTCGACTGGCTTACCCTTTGGTCGACTCCCTTTTCTCATTTGACCAATAATCAGTTCCAATTGAGTAAGATCTGCCCCATTTTGACTAGGTTCTCTTTAAGTCAATTTGGCTTCCTTGGTCGACTCGACACTCGAATTGGTCAACTTACCGTTCCTCTGACTCTATTGGTATTCCTTCTGACTTCCTTTTTTATTCGACTTGTATTCCTTTTGTCTCATTTCCCCAACTTGACTTATGTGTAGTGGACATCATTTATATTTGGGCCGACTCGACTTGTGACTTGATTGGTCGAGTATTTCCCATCATCGAAAGAGCTAAGGATATATTCGTTTTACATGGATTTTCATGTTGATGAGATGAATAGGCTATAATCCTTTTGTTTACGAATCAGATGGTATCAAAGCAGAAGTTTGAATGCATTCATTGAGGCCTATATAGTAAGTACCTTAAATGATTAAAAAAGAAAGGAATAAGAGTTGTTTCCAGGACTAGAGCGAAGTAGAGCATCAAGAATGTCAGGGGAACATTATTAAGGAGAAGAGGAAGAAGATCCTAGGGTCATGTTAGATCGATTTGAACAAATTTTGGTCACGTTGACATCAATGGTGTCACAACTATTGGTAGTGAAGAGAAAGGAAACACCATCAACAGAGGCTTGTCATGAATGCCCCAAGAAGGAAGAAAATAAGTCATAGATAACGCGTAAGACTAAGGGAGAGATGGGAGAGTGAAACTACTACAAGAAACGGGTACCTTTTTATGTAGAGGCTAAGGCGGACATCAAGCCATATATTGAAGAAGTGGATGTTATTAGGTTGAACCAATGGCTACAACAAATGGAAGTATGCTTCAACGTGCATGAGGTAACTAGAAAACAAAATATTTATTTTTCTCGATTGAAGCTTGAAGGCCATGCTTTAACATGGTGGGAGAGTGACACAATAAGCAAGGCACTAGGAAATGAGCCACCTATGATTGATTGGAAAGTATTCAAAAACATGATTAAATCTCAGTTTTATCTAATAGGATATGAGGAACACCAACAAATAGTATGGCATTACTTCATGATAAGACAAGGACAATCAATTCATGAGTTCATGACAAAGTTCAGGAAGAGAGCTATTCAGATGGGAGTCTCTCTCAAAAGCTCAGACATGTTAGTCAATTATTTTGGGTCATTTTTACCTCATATTCGCAGACAGCTTATGGTATTTAGACTGAATACAATTAATGAGGCCAGTATTCAAGCACGGTACCTTGAGGAAGACAAGCGAAAGAAACAAACAAGTCCTCACAAGAAAGTATAACCACAAGAGTAGTAGAGAAAGAAGAGAAACAAGAAGAAGTGGAATGAGAATAAGATTGTGGAAGCAACATAAGAAGAAACACCTTCCATCTAATATTGTAAAGGATGTGATAAAAAGAGACACATTGAAGAGAACTATTGGAAATTGCACCCTGAGAAGCGCCCCAAATATTTTCAGAAAAAAAGAAGAAGAAAGCATCTACACAAGGCCCATCCCAACTTTACATGACTAACAAAGTGACATGCATTGTCAACTCTACACAAGGATTAAATAACAAACTCATCCACATAATGAAAGGTCTATGATGGTTTATCTTGTTGGACACACCAACTACACTGAGAGGGGGGGGTGAACAGTGTAGGGCTCTTTTTCCCAAAACTCCTTAGTTAACAATCACCATTAACTCATTACTCATTGTTGTCATTTACAACCAATTAAATGTCAACACATATCAGCAATATATCATCAACAAGTCATCACCACAAGGAACACAAAGAACACAAGATGTATGTACAATTTTCTTTTTATTACGGACTACAATCCTTGGGGTTTTTCAGCGACAACTGAATAGAGTACAATTCTACAAGAGAACCAGATCTATAATGCAAGACTCAGCTTACACCCTCAGCACCAACTGAGATGAGGCAACAATCCTCAACATATATCATTTTGTACCATAAACAAGTGCATCAACCATGCACCAACCTGTGCCAAACAACCTGTAATCAACTTGTACCATAAACAAGTGCATCCAACCATGTACCAAGTATATACCAATCATGTGTAAAATACTCATCAACAACGACTCATCAATATTTACCAACATCATCAACTATACACCTCATGTATGTGCCAACTCATCAACTGCTTGTCTCAACCATGACTAGTTTTAGATTAGTCAACAACCCTAACTTGAAATAATCATAACTTTGTACATGTAATGAATAAAGATATGAATCTGATACACAATGTTCTTCAGTGTGTTTTATACAATTCGTCTAGGTGTCACTACTTGGAACCTCTCATAAAAGGAGTTATAGCAAAAATGGCATACCTTGTTGAATTCTGGCTTATTATAGAGAGCGACCTTGTAGAGCGTTCCCCATACAGAATGTTTGTTGAATCGATTCAAAACTATTACAAAGAATACTAAAGATTGTAATATAACCAACACAATTGGTCTCATTGAATTTGGATCTGTTATGAAGAAGTTATGACGTTTTTCCCTGAAACACCTGTTTTAGCTAGTTTCAGGACTAGCCACAAACCCTATATTCCACAGAGTGTATCTCCAAAAATAAAACGACCCACAAGCTGAATTTCTTACCACAGATACTTGGATATGTTTCCTCAATGGCATATCAATATCACGGGCTGAATCATTATAGAAAAAAAGTTATTACGAAAATGGTGAGATGATCTGTAAATAACATACCTTAGAAGGCATCATGAAAATAATTTATCCTCCCTTGAAGTTCGGCCCTCTTTTCTTCACCTTCCCTCTGAAATTCATCTTAGATATTGATGCAGGAGTATCTCTCCACGTCATCCAGCCAGCCAGCCATGTCAACACGCATGCATTCAGATGCTGAAAGGGAGGCACAGTCCTCATTCAAATTTGAAATTGAATGTGATTAAATGCTTAGGCTGGTGAGCCATGGAATCTGTGCCTTTGTGCAGGCTGTAGATAAGATCGACTTTAATGCTAGATCGACTGAGATATAGATCCAGATGCTGGACTAGACAGCCATTTATTGTAATTGAATAGGGTAGGTAGACCTGGAGGGAAGCACTCGATGAGCCCCTCAGGTAAAAGAGACTTTCTTATCTCATTTTGGGGGAGTCGTAGTGGTGTGAGGATCTGCAGGTAGAGCAGAGAAGAGAAGAGCCAGAGAGAGCTCAGGAACACTTTGTAAAAACAGGCATTTGCCATTTTAATATAATCAGAAGCAGTTTTTCCTGCATGATCTTTTGTGTTATATGGATGCATGTGTGTGTTATTTTATATGCTGTGAATGTATGTATGTTAGGCATTTGCAGGAGTGTGTTTGATTTCAGGGTTGAAGGTCTTTGAGGCTTCACACCAGGAGGGTGTGACAGAACGTTGTGGGTTCTTATAGCTGTGCACAGAGGATGCGTGAGATCGGAAGAGC
>CBVK0101971243.1:0-12304 GCA_900067695.1 Picea abies | reverse complement strand
GGACACCTCTTAGCTCTGTCTCAATTCTATCATACATAGCCTCTTGTTTTGCTTCAGTTCTCTACAAAATATATTCAAACGCTTCTGATACAACTATGATAATGAAGTTGAAGTCATCAACCGTGAGCATAGTTTGCAGTTTTGGCTTACTAGCTTTGGACTGCTTCCACGATGTAGGTTTTATGGAGGAAACCTTTCATTTCTTCAATGGGATCCCAAGGCGGTGTTACTTTGCCTTGCCTCTAATTATCTTCTTTCCCATCGTTCTCTTCTCTGTCCACTTCGTCACCACCTCCTCCCCTAGGTGAATCTGAAGCAGTCTCTTCTGAGGCACTACTTAGTTCCTGTACATCTTATTTCTTCTTCCTTCTGCTACTACTGGGTGCATCGTATTATTCGCGAGTAACCATCGGGCTTCCAATGAGGTTAGGGTTGGATAGTTCTGCCTAGTCGACTAGTATAAGGAACTCTGTAGGCCATTCCTTAGTTATTTCTTCTAGGTCCTCCTCGGTGAGCTTATAGTATGACTGAATCTCTTCTTTACTCTTGTCTGTGCACACAGTGATATACATAAAATGCATATCTTCACAGAACTTCATAAGGGTCCTGAACCTATCCAGAGTGTTCGACGTCATACAGGGGAATGACTTGATAGACTTTTCAGCTGGAGGTAGTAGGTTTGGAATATTGCATTTGAATTCCACTGTATTCCCATATCACTCGAATACTAGAGCATCATGAACTTCACAACAAGTGGCTCGAACAACTTAATGTCACAGAAGGGAGCATCATGAACTTCACAACAAGTGGCTCGAACAACTTAATGTCACAGAAGGTCGCACCTTCCGGCATCTCCCAGGATGTAAATTCTATAAGGATTAAGAGCCAACTAAAATGGAACTCATAGCCTTGATCCTAAGCTTCACGATAATCTACGTATAGCTGGTTGACAAAGTAACTGGCCCAGTTCATCTGTAATCCCTCCAAGCACTTTCCAGCAAGGTCAACCACAAACCCCATGACCTACGTGGGTCTGTTCTTCCTTAATAGCTTACCAGTGATCAACTGGAAAGCAAGGTGCACTGCTCGATTCTGAATGGAGGCTACCTTATATCCTCACGTCCCCTTCTCTACATCGCCATAGGTATCTTTAATCCTCTATGCCAGGGCGTGATCTGCAGCCTTCCCAGGGAAAAATTCTTGTGGGTTGGGCCCTTGCATAATTAGGTCGGTGATCTTATAGATCAGCCCCAGATCGATAGTGATGCGTCTGTCTATCCATAAGTAATCGTCGTAGAAAGACAACAACAAGAGTTTAATGCATGCGTTAACCTCCTAGTTCCTTCCAAAATTTGGAATTTTCATGACGTTAAGGATAGTGGACTGTGCAATGTTCATGGTCCATGGTTGGGGAATGATCTTCAATTTATTTTCCTTCATCTTGGTCAAGTAATTGTGAGGCTCTAACATGCCGTAGGTCTTGCGGTCTCCTAGATTA
Source organism: Picea abies (assembly GCA_900067695.1). Lineage (NCBI taxonomy): Eukaryota > Viridiplantae > Streptophyta > Pinopsida > Pinales > Pinaceae > Picea > Picea abies. The sequence goes on along the minus strand of CBVK0101971243.1, from coordinate 10,806 downwards.
TAGTCATTGATCTTCAAAGTTTGAATTCTCTCCAATTATGGTCTGACTGTGCATATCCCCTTCGAGAGGTATGCCGTGATGACTGTGTAGTCGAATTCCCTTGGGACACTGTCATGACTCACCACACCAACCAAAGGTGGGATGTAGTCATGCATGATGGATGGGATTAACTTCACATTCGCTAAGTCATCTCTATGGTTGATTTTTTTCTCCTTTCCAGCTCGGGATGGCCCAGATCCGCGAGCAATCGACGGGGAGGCTTGCACTCCTTTTACTAATGAGGCTTGAACTCTTGTGGACATCACTCTCTCTGCCATTAGGTCGATTAAAAATTTCTCTACTGACTTTTCCACAGTGCTGAGCTCGTCCGACATGCGCGCTCGAGATCGGATATCTCAGGTTGATGAACAAATACTCAATGCAATAGAATGGATTGAAAGATCTCAAATGATCACTGCGTGAAATCAAGTAGTTCTTTGTGTGCTCAGATAATCACAATTGGCAAAGTGTTCTCGGTGCAACGCTCGATGGGATAAATAGACAAAACCATAATGGTTTCTTCCAACGGGTCGGGAAGCTTTCATCAATGCACTTCCATCCATTATGGCGCAGTCTCAAGAGTCCAATGGCGAGCTTCGAGGCCATAAATTCTTTCTTATACGTTTAGGAGTGTCGATCTAATGGTCATAATGCCTCCAATGGTTATATTGCTCCACCATGGGGAAGTGTCAATCTGCACTGTTTTGACATTCCGACGAAGTTTGAATTCTAAAGACCCTCCTTCTACAAAGTTCCATCTAGAGCTTCTTGCAACTTTTTTAACTTTGTTTTCTTCTTGTTGATCTTTGTAGCCTTCTTCCCTGTGATTTGAGTTACCATGTTCCTATTCCCATTCTGATTCTTATTTCTCTTGGCATAATAACTTCGCGTTGTTGATGATCTCCCATAGGGTTCAAGGGTAATACTTCTTCTATGTCTGGATTAAGTTCTCTATTCTCTTGTGTTCTTTCAGCGTCGACACCCAAGTCTCTGGTTCTGAACAACTTTGACATGTTCTCTTGTTCTTCTATCAAGTGCGTTATTCTCCTAGTCATGAAATCTTTTAATTCTTGTTTTTTCTATTTTAGGACTTCTTCTTCTTTTCTCTGTATCTGATCTTTCTCAATCCAGGGTTTTCCTAGCAATAAATCAAATGGGGCGTTGTTCTTAATAAACTTAATAACCTCAAAGTCTTCCTCTGTCAAAGTTCCATGAGCACTCATAGATGTATGGGTAAGTCTTCCAAACAGGGTTATTATTTTTCCTCTAAATAATCCTATTACTCCTAATGAGGGAATCATAGCATGCTTTCCCAAAATTTCCCAAGTTGTTTATTTCATGATATTCACCTGTGTTTCTTCATCCAGAAAACAGTCTATGTCGAAGTCTCATATTCTTTCTTCTATGCATTCTTTGTCTTTTAACATCTCTGATATATTGATGTCTCTATGATCATTCAGGGTTTCTTTTATTTCTAACAATACAGTCTCTCATTCTTTCTATGGTTCTACTATAATCTTAGTCTCTTGGATTTTTTCATGGTTTTCTTGTTTCATATTCATCTTTTCAAGCTTAGCAATCATTCTAGGGCAATGGAAAACTTCATGGTCCATAACATTACAACAAAGACAACTAGGTCTTCTATCAAGGAAATCCTTAGCAAGATGGTCCGTTCTTCTACAACTGTAACAAAGGGTAAATCCTCTCTTTCTCTTAAATGATCACCAACTTTTCCTGTACTATGCACTAGGATCATAGTAGCTAGCCTCCAAAAAATTATTTCTAGGATCCTGCATCCATTTGTGAGTCCAAACATTCTTTCTATGCATAGAAATAACATATCTATCACTATTTCTATTATATCTACTCATATCAAATCTTCTTTCTTTTAGTTGTGCCCTAGTTTTCAGACTAAGATAAAATTTATCAAATATACCTAGAGTCATACTCTTGAAACCAAAATTTTCACTTATCTTATCTTTTTAATAAAAAAAATTCACTGTTCTTACTTTTATCAGAGCACAAAGCCTTAAGATATTACCTCTTTTCTTCAGATTCGATTCATTTATTAGCATAGATCTTCACAATTCAAAAAGAATACTACGCACTAAAACAACAAATCTACACACAGATCTTTCTTTCTTTTCCTCAGTTTCCAACAATCACAATTTTAGGTCTCGACAATGAAACCATTTGTTGGCATAGAGGGAGACTTGGGGTTCAATGTTTCAACAATGCATCAACAAAACCCTAACAACCGACCCATGTTTCAACAACGCATCAATAAAACTCTATCTACCGACCCTTTAGCAACACCTGTGAAGCAGATGAAGTCTCACCCGAGGTAGAGGTAGGGGTGGTTGCAGGACTCCAGTATTTGCAACCTTAGCTGGGACACAGATGTGTGATTACAATACTCTAACAAAGCACTTAGCAGTTACCACTCATTAGTATTTAGCCAGTATCTACTTCTCACATAAAACCCTAATTACATAGTAACACAATAGATAAAACCCTAATTACATAGTAACACAATATTCAACTAGATGTACACATCTAACATCTTAGTTACATTACTAGGAAGTTAGCTATCATATCTTATCCATCTAAGCATACATTATTGCACTAACAAGCTCTTTACAGGCACATAGCATCAAAATCCAATTCCATGCAGTTAGTTCGAGCTTAAATCGCTTAGATCTTGTTAAACTTGTTTTATAATTAATGGGTGCAAGAGAAAGTGATAGAATCAGCGACGCAAGGGACGAGGAATGTGATGGAGGCCTGCGCAGAGTCAACCGCGTTGTCTATACATCTTCTATCGGTGCGGTTTACATGGATCCTCACAGAGAATTGTCTATACATCTTCTATCGGTGCGGTTTACATGGATCCTCACAGAGAACCAGGTGCCATAGTCAATGATGACTGGATCCTCACAGAGAACCAGGTTAATTACAAACAAAGGTAATTATTAACAATAGTATTTATATAAAACATTATAGGTAGAGGTTGAATCAGCTTATGCAAATCATGGACTAATAACTAATTGTCCTGGTTAATGCATTACAGAATTGGTATTGCTACGCAAAAACATTGGCAGAGAAATCCGCACGGGAGATTGCCCAGAGAAGGAATTTAGAGCTGGTGGTAATTAATCCAGGCCTGGTTTTAGGCCCCTTGTTACAGTGCGACATGAACCCCAGCACTGCTCATATTATGAAATATTTGACAGGTGGGTAATGTTTCTGTATGTTTTTTTAGTCAAATTATTAAAAAAAATTGATAATTATTATTAAAATCTTGTTTTTTTAAGCTATTATCACTGAAATTAAATTAATCTGATTATAGTTTTACATGTTTAAATTAAATTTCTAAATACATAAAGAGTTTATAGATCCTCAACATCTGCAACCAACAAAAATATATGTTATATGAACCACAAAAAATATAATATGTTATATGAACTACTGAAATTCAAATCCAAAATCTTCTGAAACCGGCAGATTAATCCTATAAGGTTTAACGTTTATACTTGTTCGTTCGTTAGTAATAACATATGCATGGATTAACGATTTAACTAATTGTCATGACTCTCGATGATGATCAGGGTCAGCGAAGACGTATGTGAACTCAACACAGATATACGTGGACGTGAGGGACGTGGCAGAGGCGCATATTTTAGTTTACGAAACACCCTCAGCCACTGGGCAAAGATATCTATGCGCAGAATGCAGCCTCCATCGAGGAGACCTGGTCCAGCTGTTGGCCACACAATGCCCTCGCTGCTCGTTTCCTTCCAAGTACGTACGCACAGACTAAAGTCTCACATAAATGTATTTACCAGCACAGCCAAACTCGTGGCTGACGAAGGTCGAAAGGTTTCCGGTTTAGTTAAAGAAAACCCTAATTTACACCAGGTCCATGAAAATTCTTGGTTCTGTAAATAATGAACCCAGTAATTTTTTTTTATTAGTTTAGGTTAAATTTACAAATATTAACTACACTGTCTTGACAAAGATCATCCACCTCAGTAAAATTCAGAAATAATAAGTATTCAACAACTAAATACCTTACATACAAATTTTTAGGTATTGTTTTCACATTAAGCTAGTTAGAAAGTGAGAATATGAAAGGGTTGTAATTATGATTGCTGTCATTAGTAGGTGTAGGAGGTAGATATGGTAAATCTGGCAGAAATGTAGATGTATAGAAAAAGTTAATATTGAATTAAATTTATAATTGTAAGTAATTTTGTTAATCATTTGAACATGACAATTAGATAGTCACACATTAATTTTTTAATTATATTAAATAAATGTTAAAAAGTAATGGATTAACACACGCTCTCAAAAATGCAAAAAAATTATGAACATGAAATGTCATTCATTAATTTGAAAGGACAACCAAAAATATGCTAACATCTTCAATTGATAACAATAAAATTAAAATTTATGATTAAAAAATAATTAAAGATAGCAATTTCCAATAAATGTAAGCATTTTGACTTAATTACATTTATGTTCAAACTCTGATATATCTAAAAATAAAAAAATAGAGAGTAAATGAAGCCAACTTCATGTACGCAGGTGTTCAGACGAGAAAAATCCAAGGAAGCAGCCATACAAGTACTCCAATCAAAAGCTGAAGGATCTGGGCCTTTCATTTACGTCTAAAAACCAGTGCTTAGCCGACGCTATGGCCAGCATACATGACATGGGCTTTCTTGACAATTAATCCTTTCAGGATAGGCTGACAGCGTGGGCAGCTTTTTCTCTTTAGCTAAGATGTCATAGTCGTTGGACACATGGTTATATTTCATCTTTTGCAGTCCTTGTCATACTAAACTCAACTTCTCAAGTTCATCTTTTTATATAATTGTGTTTGTATAAATACAATTTATTATAATTTAGTTGTTTGTGGGAGGTAAAGATAATTATTATTGGTTGATATTTTGATATAAATTTGGTTCATCTTTTGTTTACTTAATTTGTTTCATCAAATATAAGAAAAACAAATATTTAATTAATCAAAAACTATTTTAAATTTTGTTTTGATAAAAAATTTGTTTTAAATCTTATTAAAAAAAAAAAAAATTGTTATTTTCAAATATATGATTTTATTTATAAATGCAAATTCTTATTAATTTGAATTTCTAATTTGAATAGTTGATAGAAAACTACTTATTTGATTAAATCTTTGTGTTTATGTCAATGTTGTTAGTGTTAACTAGATGTAACATTTGTATGGCTTTTGAATTGTTGAGTTAGTAGACATTACAATACCATTCATGTAAGGTGTGAGCCATTTTCTTTATTAATTGGTAATCTAGAAGGTTATTTAGATGGAAATTGTGATTCATTACTCTTATTAATTGGGAATTAAGTTTTTGGGAGAGACTTGGTACCCTCATAGAGGTTTGTATATATATTTTGATACTAAAAGATTAAACAAATGCTCACAAAATACAATCTATTTATAGAAATCAGTTTTTGATTAGAGGCTTGCATATATACTTTGATATGATAAGATCAAACAAATGCTCATAAAATACAATTTATCTATAGAAATAAGTTTTTGATTAGCTTAGAACACTCACTTTCGTTTAGTGGAACTCATTATGAGGTTTCATTATGAGGTTGGTCAATGTCACAGTGATGTCACCACCACATAATGGTGATTTATAATATTTATAGAAAACTATATCAAATAATATTTTATTGTCTCAGGGATTTTATTCTCATCAAGGGGTCTCCTAGAGAAGAGTTAGTTACCATTCTCTAGATTAGTTTTATTGTTGAGAAGAGCCTAGGGAATAGTTGTATCACCCTTCCTCGAACTAATTATTCTCATCAAGGGGGAGCTTAAGAAGGGTAAGTTGATCCATCCTCAACCATAGTAATAATGTCGATGGATATCCTAGGGAGGGGTTGGTTGGCCCTTCCTTTAGCAAAGTGTTCTTGTTGAAGGTAGCTTCGCCAAGGGTGATAGACACTTACATTATATTAGTTTTCCTTTCTAAGAGAGCCCAAGGAAGGGTTAATAGAACATTCATCCATATTATATTTCCCATCAACGACAACCCAAGATAGGGTTAGTTGATTGTTTTTTAAGCATAGTATTCACATCGAAGGGGATCCCATGTAAGGGTTGGATGACCCTTCCTTGCGCATAGTATCATTGTAGAGGGGCAACTTAGGGAAGGCTCGATCAATCATTCCTCTATATTAGCTATCACATTGAGGTGAGATCAGGGATGGCTTGGTCGTCCCTTCCCCTAATTTAGCTTTCCTTTCATGGGGAGCCTAAGGAAGGGTAAATCAACCCTTCTTCAAGAAAATTATTCATATGAATAGAGATCCTAGGGAAGGGTTGGATGAATCTTCCTTGAACAACACATTCTTTCTAAGGGAGATCCTACGAAAGGGTCGATTGAACCTTCCATTATATCATATTTCGCATCAAGAAGATCCAAAGGAAGGGTTGGTTGATCCTTCTTCAAGAATAGTATTCACAATTATGGGGATCCCAATGAAGGGTTGGTTGACCTTTCATCAAGCATATTATTAGTTTTGAGGAAGATCTAAAGGAAGGGTTGGCATACCCTTCCTCCAAATTAGATTTCCTTTTTAGGGTACCTTGTTGAAGAGTTGATTAACCCTTCCTCTAGGTCAATATTTGCATTGAGGGAGAGAACCTAGAAGGCTATCTTGTCCTTCCTCTACATTATTTTTCTTGTCAAGGGGACCCTTGGTGAAGGTTCAACACACCCTTCCTCCAACATAGTATTCTCTTTGTGAGTGAGCTCGATGAAGTTTCTATTGTATATTCAATGTGTATAGTATTCATGTTAAAGGGGAACCCAAGTAAGGGTTAGTTGACCCGTCTTTGAGAATACTGTTATTTTCAAAGGGGAACCTAGGTAAGGTTAGATTATTCCTCTATTCCTCATCATGGGGAGCTTGAGAATGCATAGATCAACAATTTATTTATATTATCTTTACCATCAAGTGGATCCCATGGAAGGGTAAGTCAAACATTCTTCAATCGTAGTATTCATGTTGATGGGGATATTATGGAAGGGTTCACTAATACTTCTTCAAGCATAGCATTATTGTCAAAGGGGATCCCTAGGAAAGGTCAATGAACCCTCCCTCTAGAACAATTTTTCCATTGAGGGGACTTCGATGTAAGGTACACGATGAATTATATAGAGAAAATATATAAATATTATGATAAATACCAGTGAAACAACGAAATATAGAGAATAGTAACACCAACAATGATACCTTTATTGATAGAAATCGAAGTTCAGTTGCCTCTTCGATGGGGAAACCTCGAGCAGAGAATAGCTCTATTAAATTAATTCTCAAGAAAAGAATTTTCCAATGCCTTCTACTCTTATTTATATTGATCCTATCTTCTAAAGAACATTCTAGAGGAAGATATTTTTATAATCGAAAGCTTCTATTAAGTCTTCTTACATTGGACTTGTTCACATTATTATATAGGCCTTCTTTACTAATGTCATCCTTTATTAAATAAAAAATATATTCTTATAGCTATGTGAGGGGTTAGGGAGGTTAGGTTCCTAACAAGCACTACCCCTTGAAAAATGGCCCTATCCTTGAGGCTAGAGATAGGGAAATTGCTGCAAAACAGTATCTAGCTCCCAGGGTCACATACTCTGCTTGCATATCCTTCCATTGAACTAAAAATTCCTTGATGGTCCATTGATGGAGATGACACTCATGTAGTCTAGGACTTCTTATGGCTACAACCAAATGGATCCTTCTTCATCAAACTCAGGGATATTGGTTTGATTCTAACACTTAGTTCCAATAAGTTTCATTAAGAACACGACATAAAAATTAGGATGGAGTTTTGAGTGACTAGGAAGAATTAACTGGTAGGCCATGGGCCCCACTTGCTTGAGAATTGTATAAGGAATGTTACCCCCCGATGCATAGGGGTAACTAGATGATATCATGTCTCTTGGATCTCAATGGGAGAACATGATATTGACCATGATGATGATAAACATGTCCACACATAGTAGCCCAAAAACCCCACTCATTTACCTTTATAGCTATTGGTCAATCGAGGCTCATCACATCCAAGAAACCCAGGGTATCAGAGATGGTAAGACAACATCACCATGATGTATGTTAGCCCTTTCATGCAAAGTGTTTTACTTAACTTTTTGGGAATGTGGATGAGGATATTTGGTTGAATTTGGTTAATGGATCATTGTCATGGGAAATAGTGTAAGGTTCCTTATATCACCTTTGTGGTAAACTTCTATGCCCTATCCTCGTGTTTTCACTGCACACGGAAAAAAGGTACTATAACGGGTCCCCTGCAAGGGTAAATTTTTTTTACCCACCATAATTAACACTTTCCATATTGGAGCCTCTCATAGTGTACTAAACTTCAGTAATGGGTCATGCTCCATTCTCTCATGAGAAGAAGGGGATAAAGGTCCATAGGTTGATGCAGTTGCTTTATGTACATGCTATTGCTAAATTACAAAGGCCACAATAAAAACCTTAGGTCAACTTGAGACCTACCCCTTCTAATGGTAATATCCCATGTCTGGATGTGAATGAATGCACCAAATTATAAATTACTAATGACCAATAAAAAATGAAGGAATGAAGCATGAAACCTTTTTAAGGGAACTTACAAATGACAACTAGGTATGAAAAGGAAAATTAAGGGCTTTGTAATGAAAAAAGTATTCAAGAAAGGGTATCTCAAACAAGAAAGCACTCCCTCTACAAAGGAACTCATAGAAATGGATTCAATGACACCATAATCCATGAATTAATCCCTAAAACCATATCACTATCACACATTATGTTGAAGGGTTTATTTATTTCCTACTTCCCTTCAAACCTATCCCTCTACCTGGTTTCTTTATTTTCATTCTAGGTTGACACACCTAATATGGTTGGATGAAATCCCTCCCATATATAAACTTGTCAACTCACATGGGGTTTTGGGCTGGTATGATGCTTGAAGGGGATACTAAGGTGAATTGTTTACATGGCTTATCTCTTAAGTTACAACTTACTTTTCATGATTTAAGGATTAATTTTGTTTGTGAATCATGACTATCTTTATGTTATACTTTGATTTGTTTTGGATGGCCTTAACACATTTCTTTGAGGGATGTCCACAACTTGCACCCTAGACATTATGCCTATTACTTTAGGACCTTTGCATGTGTCATGTACAAAATTGGATCATCTAATGACTCACAGCCTTCAGACATCATATCTCACATTCTTGGAACCTTGAAAAATGGATATATGGACTTGGTTTGAGCATATTCAATCATGATTGCACAGAGATTGGATGGAAGTACACATGATGGGAAGAGTACCCCAGAGCTTATTCATCGACTAAATCAGGAATGTTACAACAACATATAACCATATACCTTGCAGAGACAAGATGCATCTCCTTGTAACCTAGATGCAACACATGCATCCTAGACATTTCCCCTATTTTGATAATGACATCATCTTTTAAGGTTTGATGGAGCTACGGTTTAAAGGATACTTGGGGTATTGATGATGGATGGCATGAATTTAGGTGGGGAGAGGCATTACTTTCCCCCACTTCACTCTATATTGGTGCCACATGACCTTGGGAGGTCTCCACTTTTCCTAAGATGGATTGATGCATCACACATGTGTTCTTTTTCATTATGTATTTTTCATTTTATCATTTTCTAAGGGTAAAATGAGGGGTCGACCCCACGTTTTATGAAAAAATGTCACGCTATGTGGAAAATTGTGCTGTTGTAGCATCATATAAAAAGGATACCACTAGATTTCTATTGATCAACAAAATTTCTCACCATTGTGGAGGACTACTTTTGAAAATTTTATCCCTTTTGGGGTTATTGTTCTTTGTCTCTCATCCACTATGCTTAAAGGAGATTTCTTGTGGATGCTTTGTTGATTTTGGGTGGATATTTCTACAATTAGAGTTAAATGCTTTTGGTTTCTTGAATGAACTAAGTAATTTTTTGTAATTCTATGGTATGTTGTTGATGTAAATGGTGAAATTTCTATTCTTTTCCAAGAAGTCTTGTTTTTTTGAAACCCTAAGAGCGGAACATAAGTGTTTCTTCCTCTCATGAATTTTTATTTTTTCTAAAATTGGTAAATATCCTTACTAGGGTAAGAATCCTAAATCCCTAAAGTGTTATCACTTTAGGATTTTATCCCTAGACAATTGACCTTTGATTTAATTGAAGTTAAAATAAAGGAAAATGACATCTAGGGCCCAAATGTGCTTAAAACCTAGATACCCTTTCTTCAAATTCTAAAGACTAAGACCCAAATGTTCTTACACCTTTATCCTTGTAAAGTTTATAGGATGGTCTAAGTCTCGTGCTCCTGGCTATGCCAAAATTTCTCCAAGTGCTATGGCTAATGCATCTACATGGACATGGAATGTATTTTCCCAATCTGGAAATACTAGTATATGTGTTGTTACCATATTTTGGTTTAAAGTGTCCAATCCTTACTGACTATCCTCATTCCATTGAAATCTGGTGTCCTTTTTTAATATTTTTTCCATTGGTGCAGTAATATTCACATACACCTTTAGAAACATCATTTAATAGGCTGTATTTCCTAGTGTTTCCCTTAACTGCCACACTGACTTCGGTGGTGGTAAAGTTACAATGACTGCAATCTTAGTAGGGTCCACTAGTAAACCTTATTTACACACTATATGTCCCAACAATATTC